>JAECUM010018928.1:0-73270 GCA_016617855.1 Megalonaias nervosa
TTTTTAAAATGTTAGTTTAATTTTAATACATATAACATCCACTACCAAAGCTCAAAACATTAGTGAGGACGCCAAACTAATATTACCATTGCATATGGTCATAATAATATAACGGTCAAATAAAGTGACAAATTTAGCATATTTACACAGTTGATTAGGGCTAGGATAATTGTGGGACAGAATGTATTAAAACAAATTTTATGCTGCTATTTCAACAAAACATTACGGTGAAATATAAAAAACCAATTAGTATGATGCATATAGAAATCTCACCACTGATTGCTTCTGTTGTAAAGGTATCCGTTTCGGCCTTAACCACCTTCAAGACTTGATTAACAATCTCTTGATTGTTCAAGGCTTAAAAGCTGGTAGAAATAAAAATATGAATGGTATAATACTTTTTACAATCACACAGAAAATGGTAATACATAATAGTAATGTTCAGAAACAAAATGATATACTTTCTTAATCATTGCGCACTTTCAAAATTTGAAGATATAATCCTCATTGCCTTATTGTGACTTATTATATATATATATATATATATATATATATATATATATATATATATATATATATATATATATATATATATATGTATATATATATATATATATATATATATAACTTATGTCCAAGTAAATGGCATTCATAGTTCCATGTTTTGGAAAAATACGATGGTCAGATTAATATCAGAAAAAAAAAAAATAAAAGGATAAAGTTTTCATTTGTATTGAAGGCAAAGTTCTGTATTGAAGGCAAAGTTCTCATCTTTGCTGACCCAAGTTTTGTACTTGGCTCGAACAATAGCCTAAGAAAACGAAATGGAAATAAAGACAATAACAAGGTTAATTCCCTTTACTAGCAAAAGTCAAACATCCAAATATTTCAATTCAACAATCTTTTTTACGGAACCGAACGTTATAAGGATCTGTTAAATTGTACCAAATTAATTCAAAATTTGTGTATCTGTAATTTTCTTGACGCATCCGAATTGAATGTAATGCATATTTTCCCCCCACAGTTACGTCAAAGGGACGTAACTATTATATCGCCTCGGATAACGCGTTGATTAGGATATATTTCTCTAGGCCTTTGAAATTTCGTCAGTAAACTCTGAAATATGTGAATATTGAAATAAATATCCAAAAGAGATCTTAGTATCGATAATCTGACTTTTGTTTCAAATATTCTAGCATGTCTGAAACATTCTCAGATCTGTGTTTCAGCATGTAACGATGACTTGTATTTACTTAAACATACGTACAGTGTAAAGTACAGTTTTGTCTAAATTTTTCGTTTAAGATGTTCACACATATAAACATGAACATTAGTTATATACTATACTAAAAACTCCAAACTTTCAACGTAAATGTACCTTACGCTCTGGAACAGGTTTCATTATATGGCGTTACCGTTACTTTTGGATCCTGCCATTGGCAACGAACCGACACGTAGACTATCCCATAAGCCCTTTATCTCTATTTCCGGTTGGTCAAACCGTTTCTTGGACGAACCGTTCTGCTTTTGAAGTGCTTGGGCCTGTTTTTCCATCAAAAATATATTACCGTCTGCATTATCATGCTATTTGTCTCTTCTTGGATAGGAGATAACTAAGGTCAGCTCATTGACATAAAAGTTATTTGAAACACTTGTCCTTTATTTTCATGACTGGTGCATCAAAAGACATTCAGACAAAATAGGGTGTCATTTAATTTAGAAACAATTATGCGGTGTTGAAATATGAAGGAATGTTCAGGTCAGAAAACATATGTTATCTTCGACCTGCCATGGTTCGTTCCCTTTACATGAGTTGTAATGCTTTATATGATAATATCGAGTGAAAATATTAAAATCACCAAAGAAAGTGTTCAACTATATCTGTTAAAGTTATTCGTTGTTGCAAAAAGTTTAAAACCTCTCCAAATTCCTGCCAGTTAAAATTTTTCTAAGCATGTCAAAATTTGACTATTTCCGAATGTTTCCAAGGTTCGAACTCCTGAAATAAATGCCACGTGACGTAAGATTGGAAAGTGACAATCAGAGCAAGTTACATAAATGAATCGTTTATGATTGCCTTGTATTGTTTATTTCCATTGGTAATATATTTCATTTCTTTCAACACATATTAGCTGCAATAAATTAATGATGACAAAACATCAAAACAACAATGTGTATTTATATTTTTCTTTTTCATATAATATCTACAGATGTATTGAATTTTTAAAGATATTTGCTTTTCAATTTTATAACTAATATGTTTTGCCCTTGTATTTAAATATTTCAATGAGAACTTTCATGCTGTATAGTTTTCCATTATATTAATTATTCCTAACATGATATTAGATGTGCATGTTATAGTAACCAAGATTTTTTTGTTGCCTTTGCCGTCACAAATATCTAATGTGTGGGTTTTCCTGCTAATAAAAATGCAACGAAATCCAACTTATGAACAGCGGCCCTGACTTTAACGGCCAACACATACTCCCTCCAGGGCCACAAACCTACAGCAAATATGGCGTTAATTAAATCATATGTTTCCATTGTGTTTTCTATCATTTGAATTGTAGTGCGTATTTAAATTTTATTTCGTCTAATATTTTTTAATCAGGGCCGACAAGCTGGGCGGGGGGGGGGGACCGGGGATATATCCTCGGGGCCCGGGCCTGTAAGGGAGCCCGGGCCGAACAACACTTTTTAATTTTATAAAAAGGAAATTTTGTTTGAACAAGAACTAGGAGAGGCCCGGGTGTTTCTTACCCCAGGGTCCGTGATCGCTCTCTACGGCCTTGTTCTTACTCAGCTGTTATTGTCACTGTTAACAAAAGGTATTGACCTAGCGGATGACATCAGGATCTCGAAACATGCGCGTGAGGTCGCGTGAAACATGAGACACAAATCGATGATGGGAACGACGTTAGGACGATCGACAATACTGTATAGGATTAAAAAAATGAGGGGGAGTCTCAAACATATTCTCAAAATTTGTGGAAGTCACTGACACTTCCTATTGACGTTCCATTAATAAATTTAGCATAAATTAAATATTAAAAATTAAATATAACGGTTTGTTTATATACGAAATACGTGTTTGTATTATTCACATTTATTTTGTTAACAGAACATTAGATGCCCATGGCTAGTTGAAGATGACAAAATCATTTCATTATTGGTAACGATATATTGTTAAGAATTTGTCTGTCACTTTGTTTTCTCTAAATTGAAATTCATTATCTATCAATGCATCTAAGAAAATATTTAAACGATATATGTTAACTGACAGATCAGGGATGAAACTGAACATTTACTGATAGGAATAAATTGATATAATGGAGGAACTTGAACAGGCATATTTGCACGCCTATATTAGAAACAGGGACAAAACGAGACGCTTAAAAAGGGGGAGGAAGCTGAAAGCGGCAGAGAAAGAAATTGCTAAAAGACACTGTTGAGGATAAAAAGGATATGATAATAGAGGATTTGACAAAAAATAAGTTTAATTTGATAACATTACTTAAAGCCAAGTCATCGGAAGCATTTCAAGATATGATATGTGTTCAGAACATGCAGGCTCCAGTAGAATCTCAATGTTGAATATCTTCTGTACGGGCCCTGGCTGCCACACGTGTGATGATATTTCAAGATCACACAGATCAGCTCTCGTCAACTGCTGACATGCACAGATATTCTATTAAAACTAATTTGTTAAATGAGATAGCAATACCTTTAGGTTAAGGAAACGTTCTAATTGTTACGGTGTGTTTTGTTTTAGAAACTTTCTTGCTATGCAGCAGTAGAATGCCTCAGACATGAAGGCAATATCATAAAAACTTGGCAATACGAGATGAGTTTTGCAGAAACTTGCTGGACATGATTACTTCTCATTGTTACGATTCTATGGTCACAAACTAAGTAACAGAAAAAAGCAAAACCAACAAGTTTTGGTAAACTTAACAAACAATTTAATTATGAAAGTTATAAATAAAAAATGTGACAGGAGCTTATAGTATTATCAAATGAATCCATACTAAGCCGTATACAGATCTATGAAAGTCCTAAATGAATGGAAAGTTCACTATGAATGTCAAAACAGGAAACATATTGGTCTTCCAAGAACTGTGACTTTGTCAAGATGGCATTGTCTAGAATTCCAATGAATAATTTATCACAGTTCCAGGATAATAGTATAGTCTAAATAATGACCAATTTCTATTTCCACTGATCAGTCCAAACAAATGTTTTTTTTTTTTGTTTTTTTTTTTCTCTTGAATAATATCGAATTACAACACAAAACACGTCTACAGGCTTGCAACAGGAACACAAGAAGTATGAATGAGTCCAAAATCGGAATGAAACTGATTGCTCAGTTCTCACTTTATATACACCGTCTATTGCGACTATATTTCGCAACAGACCCCACGTGACGGATCTTACTACTCATTTTGCGTTGAATATGCCTGTTCATGTGACCTAGGCCAACCAATAGGAAGAGACTGAATTCTTCCAGAAATGTCGAAACCCCATCAGCCATTGAGAAATTAGGCCAAAGGCGCGACTAAGTCTCATTATTATGATTATTATTATTAATATTAATTACACATTCGTAAGCAAATTATTTATAGATCCTATGTAACTACTACGCTCTTAACAGACCCAAGTCACGAGGATAAAAATATATGTGTGTTTGTGTGCGTGTGTGTAATTAATAAAATCGGAATTTGAGAAACATTACATTTTCATAGCTTAATCTATATTTTCGAAATGACTAGAACACGTAACACAGTTTCATTGGAATTCCATGTTTTATCTTTCTGTCTCTTTTGCCGCAAATAATTTAAAACTATGTTGCGGTGGATGGCGTGACAAGGAAAAAGAATTTCAGTTGCATGAAAACCTTGAATTTGTACCAAATAAACCACAAAGAAGTAAGTCATTATCGTGCATGGTATGTCTACACCTTCTACAGTTTTAGATGATACCAATTATAGAGAATTGGAAGAGATAATGACCATACTGTAATGTGTAAGAAAGTTCATAATTAAACAGACCATTCACATATGTTTTAACGCCTGAAAGCATCCGTTTTCTCTTCTTTGTGTTGGTCAGCTGGCATTTTAGTTTCACCTCAGTGGAACCATACCTCTCTTTTTCTCTCCACCACCTGCAGCTGCTTGGGCTTGTCAATAGAATGTGGTAAAGCATCGCATAAATATAAAGTGTGTAATTGTTGCTGAGTCTAAGTTACGCCAGAGCAAATGTGATTCAGTGGTTAGCATGCCAGGCTTGTGACCGAAGTGTGCTGGTTTAGGTATCACGGTACCAATTGTTTTTCCATAGACCTCAATGCTAAAGTTTTGTGAAATAAATATACTTTCTATCCTACCTCAGCATGCATGTCACCCACTGTCACAGAGAACAATGTTAGATTGTCAATTTGACAAGGACAGAACCAGGTACTCCAGTGCATTTAAGAGAGATAACTCTGCTGGAACTAGACAGGGGTAAGAGTTATCTAGTTACACCAGACACATTTTCAGTCATGTGTACCACATTTTAAAAAAATCATAAAAAATACAAAATGTGATATAGCTATGAATTAACATAATCTCACATGTTGCCAAGAGGCTCAACTTTTTTTTAAGCCTAACAGAAAGTACAACTCTTACATAATGCACCAATCACAGCTAGTTTTGTGGTTTATTTCTGAATGCAATGTTCCCTACACCTTAACCTCCGCCCACCTGGGGTTGTACAATTGGTACCGTTATACCTAAAGCCAACCTTAATTTTTTCAATAATCTGTGATATAGCTTGGGACTGTACAAGTAACAAGTGTACTTAGTAAAAAAAAAAAAAAACAATTTTATGAGGTACCAAGCTGTGTCTTATATTAATGCATATGTAATTGTCTTTGAACAATTTCAGCTGCTGTTTTCATATTTGTGCTTTACTACCAAACTACATTTTGGAAATAAGATGACTTGTTTTTACTAAGAGTTGCATTTTGTTCAAATTAGCACTTATTGAACTTCACATGGGTGATATGGGATAAATCACATTATATCATATTATGTGACTGCTCCGGTGGCCTAGTGGTTAGAGCATCCACCTTGGATGTGGGAGGTCGTGGGTTCGATCCCTGGCCGAGTCATACCAAAGACTTAAAAAAATGGTACGTACAGCTGCTTCGCTTAGCGCTCAGCATTAAGAGGTCAGAGTTAGGACTGGTCGGCTTGGTGTCGGGATAATGTGACTGGGTGGGACATCATGCCACATGTCTGCAGCATGATGCCCCAGTGCTGGACATCACTATGAACTGCCACACTGCAGATATCGTAGCAATATGACTGAAAACTTGTTAAAGCTACGTTAAAAATCCAAATCACACACACACATACACACACACAGACACACACACACACACACACACACATCATATTATGTAATAACTAGGTCAAAGATCAATGTACCAAACAGTAAGTGCCTCTTCTACTTCAAAAAGGACAATTCACCCTAAAATAATGGACTTTATATTTGTTTGGTAGATGCAGAACTTAACATCAGAGACAGGCGGACATGACCCAATCTTATTATAAAGTATAAGCTTTCAACACTTTACACTGTCTGCAGATACATGAGGTCACTAACCCCCAGTCCTCACACAAAGGTCAACCTACCCATCCTCTTTGTAATACAAATAGAAAGCTTCCCTCCTTTGTGTAGTGAATAAAATTGATGCAATAAGCCAGTCTGTCACCAAATATAGTAGATCACAGCTTCTAAGTGGTTATATTGGATTTGGGGGTGAAATTTGGGGAATAAAATACAGAAAAATGCCAAAGATAAACAATAAGTATAGTGAGTCAAATGGAGTTAAAAACAGGAGGAAGGTGTGTATCTAAAAGGGAGATGTAGCTTATGATAAAGGAATTAAAGGAGACAAAAGCAGCAATGAGAAAAATGAGAAGTGAAAGTTTGATGACTTTACCATGGACAAATATATGGAGGCAGTGCCCCATAGGTCCAAGGACAGTCCGAAGGCACCGGTGCTATAACATCCCTTACAGGCACCAAAATTTCAGGTGAAGTGGTGTTCATTCCCATCTAATATAAAAGGGTGAATAATTTGGATAATATAGATGCATATAGTTTATATTTCTTCTACATAAGAAATGAACAATAATGCAGGCTTCAGTTAAGCAGACAAATACCTAAAGCAAACAAAACATACTTTATCAGTTTTTAAACTTGTAAACTTTACTGTGAGAAATTATTAAATTGCTTCTACTTACATTTGCATCAAGACCGAGGGCTAATATAATATTTCACAAATCTTCTCTTTATTTTCATAACCAATCACTGAAAATGTGAGTTTTTATTTTTTGAAATGTTATGTCTGGTGTAAGGGAGATAACAGAATGATATACATAAGGTGTGGTATTTTTATTTCCTCCAGTATATTATCCATGTAATATAGATGAGTTCATGAGCACATGTATTAACTTCAATGCAATTAAATTATCCAAAAATACATTATTGATAAGTGAGAACCTAAAATTCAAGCTTTTGTATGTAGTGGAGACCTCAGGAGTGATGTAATTTGGTTTATTGAGATGAGTCAGCATTTTTATTTCAAATAGTTCATGTTCTCTACAATGCCGTCATGTTTAGTGCAGACTTCCACAAACATGCAGATATGATCCCATGCCAATTTGAATTCTTGCAATGGGATGCAAAGTTTGAAGAACAGTGTGGACTTAAATGGAAGGAATGGGCAATATGTGACTAATATGGTTATCACTCAGTAATGTTGGACCTAATATGGAAATTCTACAAGAACAGCAGAACAGAAATAAATAGAATTAATTGAAAATCAATAGTTGGTTATGACTGGACTTATACAAGTGTCCATGGGAAATGTTGACTTAAAGAAACTGTTCTTGTCTGTTGGTATTCCCTGCTACTTCAACAAAGGGAATGCCAGAGAACTTATCTAAATAAACTGCATGAACAATTTCAAGGCAGGAAAAAGTGTACAAAAATGGACATTTAGAGCAGGACAATTAAATTCAAAGTGGGAAGGAATACAATATCTTTAATAAATTACCTAAAATTACTCATACCAGATTATCCTATATGATACAAGTGATCTATTTACAAGTGAACCTAGAGTGTTCTCTATCTTGGTTTATAGCCTGCCTTACAAAACCAAGATAGTGGGGGTTTTTTTGTTGGTTCTTTTTATACATGATTTATCATGTTTTGCAGGTAAAATAGTCAATATTTGGCCAAAATCAACTATATTATATTTACATAACTTATTTTGTTGCATATATGCCAATCTGAGAGCTGACTACACATACATAAAGCCTTCAGGCAATACAAGTCTATGTCTGTCATAGCTATAGTTATCAAAAGCCACCATCCAAAGTCAACTTGTGCTATTTTCGGAAGATTTCATACATTTTATTCTTAAAAGACTGTCACTAGTTGACTAGAAATGTTCAGCATCCATTTGTTTTCCTACATCAAACTAGTACAGTTCATAAATGCCGCCCACATGTATGTGTTTCTATGGATACACTGGGAGGCTGTTCTTCCCTTTAGGTATCACGGTACCAATTGTTTTTCCATAGACCTCAATGCTAAAGTTTTGTGAAATAAATATACTTTCTATCCTACCTCAGCATGCATGTCACCCACTGTCACAGAGAACAATGTTAGATTGTCAATTTGACAAGGACAGAACCAGGTACTCCATTGCATTTAAGAGAGATAACTCTGCTGGAACTAGACAGTTATCTAGTAAAGAGTTATTAAAGAGTTAAAGAGTTATCTAGTTACAACAGACACATTTTCAGTCATGTGTACCACATTTAAAAAAAATCATAAAAAATACAAAATGTGATATAGTTATGAATTAACATAATCTCACATGTTGCCATTAGGCTCAACTTTTTTTTTTAAGCCTAACAGAAAGTACAACTCTTACATAATGCACCAATCACAGCTAATTTTGTGGTTTATTTCTGAATGCAATGTTCCCTACACCTTAAGCTCCGCTCACCTGGGGTTGTACAATTGGTACCGTTATACCTTCATATCCTATCATAGCATCAATCCATGTCGGCAAGGCATTCTACTCCAATGGCATTAGCACTAAATACAAATAGTACTATATCTGATAATGCACTTATATATTTCTTTTTCATTAGTCATTGCTTATCCTTTTTGTTTCTTCAGACTGATGACTGGACAAACAACGACGATGCTGTGGATACAAATTCAAACTCGGATGAAAGCATGTCATGTACTGAAAATGACATTTAGAAGAAAATGATGAAGCATAACTTTTGATGAATTTTTTGTTGTACACACCAGAAAAAAATACTTGTCTCTAGGATAGAAAAGTTGACACACTGCTAGAGTGTGTAGTATATTTTATTTTGATGTGACAATCTTCATTTCATTTGACTTATTGATCTATGGAATGGTTTTTAAGATTTCTCTTAAACATAGTTAACATTTTCGGATTAATTATTAAATTATCGGTGATGGCATTCTTGTAGAATTGGCAAAATGTTTTCTTTAATCAGTTTTTATACTAATAAATTAGGACATGATTATATTAAATATATTGGTTTTAAAGATGTATCAAGCTATACCATTATGATCAGTTTTTTGAGAAGAATGATAATAGGAAATTACCCTTCCGCCCCCCCCCCCCACCAAAAAATGCAGTAATACGGTATACAGAAATCAGTGTAATGCATAATTCATACATTTCCGTAAGAACCAATGTAGGTGTAGATCATTATCCAATTAAATTATATTGTTTTATTAGTATTTTAAGCAGCTTCAAAAGATTATATGTCGTAAAAACACACAAATATGTGAATACTGGAGATTAAAGTTTTCATGTGACATGGTTAATGACATATTTATCATGGTCAGATATGGAGAGATTTTCAGTATTATAATGGAACCTCATTTCTTCCTTAAGAAAGAAATTATGCTTTGGGATTAAATGTTATTGGCTTCTTCCTTTCAAAATTAGAAATGATTATTTTTGGGCATTATGTACTTTACATTGTTCAACTTACCAAGACATGTCAGATAAAAGTAACGGGTATAATTCCAGCTTTATCGAAGGAACCAAATCTCAATTCCTTCGTTAAACCTATAATGACGGAGCTAAAAGTGCTTTTGTCAGGACTCAGGTTTAAAACATTTATGTCTTCTATTCCACTTTTGGCAGCTATATAGTGTTATTTTTGATGTTCTATCTGGTAGAACCGTTGGAGGATTTAAAGGTCACTCAGTCCCGATGTCACGAACATGATGGATTTAGGGAGAGGAGAGACTTTTCAGGATTTGATAGAGTGGGAAAAACGTGCAAGATTTCTGCATAAAACCATACAGATATTTTAAGAAAACGCAAAATCAAAAGCGAAATAAGTCTAAAGAGTATGAAAGCATATAAACACACTTGATTACTTTGACGTTTTGTTCGCAAAGATCCAATGCACACTCTTTTACTGGGAACAGCAAAAATGTTCTTCAAGTATTACATGAAAAAATGATCAAATAACACAGACTGATCTGACAAAGATACATAGCAAAATTAAGAGCATGTACACCACCACCGATGTGGGAAAATACCTCGAAACGTTTCATCAAACTATGGTAAATTACAGCAGATGAATGACGCTAGTGGACTTGGATCTACTCTGTATATTCATAAAATGGAATCCTTCATGAAGGACAATTAAAGCGCTGGTAAATGTGTGTTCTTGCGCATAGAGTGTTGTGTAAACCAGTCATCACACAATGTGAAGTTCAGCTTGCAGATGCATTACTTGTGAACTTCTGTGTTAGTGTGGAAACGTTATGGAAAAAAATTGTCTAACATGCATCTTCCTTGTCATTTAAAAGATTGATTGCATGACTATGGCCCTATCTAAAGCTTCTGGTGTTGTTCTTTTGAAGGATACAATAGTTACGTTGGTCGGATCCATACTAACAATGAGTTAGTTGAAGTACAGTCCATGAGGAGACTTAATGTGCTAAATTCCACTGATAACTGGGTAATTCCATTAGAATATTGTTGCATAATCAATCCTATATTTGAAACGTTGCATACTACAGACGAAGTTATTGACCTAAGTCCACTACTTTATCTGACGTTGAGCACTTTAAATGCCATTGATTGGACAAAAGTTAGACTCAAGTTTCCAAGGTCTAACCCTGGGCATAGACTAGATGGAGATCATGTCCACCGACGCACAAATGTTTACAGGAAAATGCATCCATCAAATGTGCTGAAAGAATCAAACTTAATAAGATGGACTAGAAGGTATACGTATGTGCATATAGCAGGGGAACAGTTTGGATCAAGAAAAGAGCATAGGTCTTTAGTATGTTCAAACGTTGTAGCATGTTAGGTAGATAATGACATGGAGATTAATGTAAGTGCAACAAACCTTAGACCTTGTAAGGTCCATCGGTACCTTTCATACAAAATATGCTTAGATGTTGAAACTGTAAGGGAACATAATTTTGTTTGTATTTCATAGCACATGCCTCAGAAAAAGAAAGACAAGTATGTACAATCTGTAGAGGTGTGGTGGAAAACCTCTGAAGAGGGTGGAGTGTCAAGATTCCTTCCAATTCAGCAAATTTATTTTACATTTGCGTTGTTGAAGAGGATGATATCATTGCTGTCTCATGCATTTGTCACAGATTTACAAAACATATAACCACATAGACATGTACAAGTAAGGTTTCCAGATATCAATGAATCCAGTTATGTCCGACGTACACTGCTATTTCCATCTGTGACTTTAAATTTCACCATTTTGTCCTTTTATGTCAGTGATTTCAAGATTTGCTACAAATGTTATGAGAAATTTACTGCACTATCAATTTGTATGATAAGATAAGTGTTCTGTCAGGTTAATGTGTTTACAATTGTGCATTTTGACACTGAAGGTCAACATTCATGACTTTTTATTAGATGTTTATGTTATTTTACAAATGATTTATTTGAATCTTTGCTTCCTTCTGTACTGATGTATTGATACAAAGGAGAGCATATGTTTAAACTTAGGTTACTTTTCAGTTAAGGTGCAAAATTTTAACATTATTCATTAATTACATATGAATGGGATACTTTGAACTCATCATTTTTTGTAAGGTGTTATTTTCTGTGCATTTGTGGCTGCTACAAACAACAAAATTAAAACCCCAGATTATTACACTAAGAAAATGAACAAAATAGAAAGATAGTATGTGGTGTTCCATTTGTACTTTGATTTATATGTGGGGGTGTATACTATATGCTGCCTGGAGTAAAGACATAAATGAAAACATACCACTGAAATATGTTAATGTAAAGATTTTGAAACTGTGCAGAGTGCAATCGTAAATAAACCTTAGATCCAAAAACTAAACCTTCTGCATTTTAGTTGGAGGGGAATATCGCTGAAAATTATATGGGAGTTATAATTTTATTAACAACAGAAATTCTAGTATACACCGGAGATGATAATGTGGAAATTGTGAAAGTCATTATTAATTAGGACAACTCTCACAAAGTCGGCAGAGCCCATAATAACTGTGTCTACATGGCTGTCCTTCAGCGACCAATTTGCTGTCTATATGAGGAGGTTACTGGGAATGGTTGGATCTTAAATTTGCTGTGCAGTTTTATATTACTCAGATTTCAAAAGAATTCAGCTTAAAGCCTTTGATATCGTCAGTTAGACGAAGTATAGCCTCATGATTGCCCAGCCTTTTATAGTTCGTTTCAGCATTATCCAGAATAGTTGTTATTGCAACCAAATTTAGTACGCAACTCTTGACGGATGAAACCTTGAACAAGTTCCAGCTGTTCTGATCATTTGAAGAGGTTATGGCTCTTGCTTTCCATCCTTTTAACGTTTGTTGCACACATTTAATACACGTTTTACAGCATGCACCTTGATGCCAATAAGATCCTCCTTCGGTGAGGTAATATACAAGAGTTGTGGCTCCATGTTGGTCTTCCTGACTTCTGTTTCTTCGGCATTAATTTACAGCATGCGCCTTGATGCCAATAAGACTCTCCTTCAGTGAGGTAATATACAAGGGTTGTGGCTCCATGTTGGTCTTCCTGACTTCTGTTTCTTCGGCATTAATTTACAAAGGATCACTGGACTTGAGCCGGATATGATATACACTTTTATATTAATTAGTTCTTGTGTTAATATGATCTCATGTGTTTCACAACATCATTCAGAAGAGTTATGACCCCTGATAGCCTTTCTTCAAAATCATTACATTTTGTAACATATATTAACAAAGCTGGATTTCGACCCTTTCCGGCGTGGAGTTGTATAGCGATGAGACTTTTAGTGAACTGATTTCCCAACAACTTAACTTTCACTCATTGTTTCACCAGTTCCTCTGTAGAGTGCCCGGTCAACCAAGATGTAATTAATGGGTCCTTTATTATGCACCACTCTCAAATAACATTATATATCAGCATAAATAGGCATAACAGAAATCGTTTGAAATTGCCAATAAACATTTTCTACTTGATATCTTCCGTCTACTTTAGGACTTGGGAAGTGGTGCACTTATTACTGTTACAAGGATTGCATTGGGATAACATTTCCTATCTGTGCTTATTAGCAAGTGCCGTATACGCTGCACAAATTGTCTATAGTTCAAGTGTCATTACAGTTGTACGACTGAGATTTTCAATTGCATTTTGTAATATACACAAGCACATTCCTAATACATATGTCCTGAATACATTTTGTCAGTAGCTATGTCTGTCACCACCGATCTTAAGACAGGCTGACATAATGGTTACCTCGTGCAACAATTGCTTCATTCCTTTCATAATAAATGAAACATCCTAATAACTGGTCATTATCGACATTTCTCCATCTTGCAAACTTGAATAATGAAACCTAAAAAATGTGGTGATTTGTGCAGTCTCAAAACACTGTCTGGAGTTGCAGTCTTTTTAACCCTCAAGAGCTTTCATTTCCACATGATCCACGTCCTGACAATAGATACTCCCCTTCCAAGTAGGTTTGAGCTGACAAAACCGCAAAACACCTATGAAATGCGTCATTGATTAAAAAAATGACTAATACGTATCTTGTACTACAATGAAAATGTAACACTAGAAAGGTAATATGAATGCCCCATTGTAGGTGGCTGCCTGTTATTTAAAATGTAATTGTTAACGTAATACATGACTATATTAAATAAAATAATTGCCTCTTTTACGAGACCACATACATCGAAATACCACTTTTTGCTAATAGAAGGGTTGGTGGTCTCCTTTGCAGGCTAGAAGCACAAGAATCTATCATGGAGATAAGGACATCATTGTCTGAATCACGAAATAAAGTGTATGACATGCACTCTATATTGCTAATGAACAATAATACATCTGATTTAGAAAAAAGGAAATACATACACACATGTATATCACACGTCTCTCCACACAGACACACAAGCAAGTTTACACACTATCTGTCCCAGAACCTCGATATACTTAAATGTTGTCCTAAACAAATACTCAATTATACAGCCTGCACGCATATTAGCAACCGTTAATGAATATTCAACCTACTACGGTATACATTCCCCAACCCCACCCCAGCCTAACCCTAATACGATAAATTGGATCTCTCACTATTTAAATATTCAATTCTGTAGAAGTAAAAATAAAACTGAATTTAAGAAACAAAATAAAAACGGCACTAAACACTTCCTGTTCATCAGTATGCTAATGTTGTTATCATCTTTCACATCAGAATTCTCAGCTGATTAGAGCAGTTCGTTTGACAATAGCTCGAATTAGCATGGCTGAATTTCTGAGGGATGAAAATGTCAGTCCATACCTGAAACTAACATGTTTATTTACAAATTATTAAATTCAGCAATGAAAAGTCATCAACAAGGCTTACAAGCCATTGATACATCCGTCTTGTCTCTAACGGTACAGAGTCACATGACTGGTAAGCTCATTAAGTGTCGGAAGAGTCGAAAAATATCGTATACTTCAGTTATTTTTGTCTAACACCTACAAGGATACAGGCAGTGGATGCTTATGATCACATTTTTAATGCTGAATATCAACATAAAAGCTAACGTATAAAACCACCGAAGAAACCATTTCAGTTTAAGGCCCTAAAGACGATAACAGAATTAGAGAGATTAAACAAAAGTCAAACTGACAATAAGCAAAATGAGTTTACCTGAATCATTAGGCTTGATGGTGCTGGTCATTTGTGTTGTTGCAAGTATAATTGCATTAGTGGCGCCATATTGATTGGAAAGTGATTACATCATAATTGAGAGATATCACATGGGTCTGTTCGCAACATGCAGGGAAAATTCCTGCACATGCATATTTGAAGATGACATGCGGCATCTGAAACATGAACCAGGTGTTCCAGAGAGAGAGAGAGAGAGAGAGCGTGTCTAATCACTAAGTATATATATATATATATATATATATATATATATATATATATATATATATATATATATATATCGCTGAGCGTTGGCTTAAATATTGTTTCAGCGATCATAAGACAATCCTTACAAATGAAACACGATATCATTGCCATATAATTGGTAAATATCAGCAAAATATGTCAGCAATATAACTGCAGCACTGAAGAACCTATCAATAGAAATGTCGGGGCCCCGAGTGGCCGAGTGGTCTAAAGCGCTCACCGTTACGGATCACTGCCATCTCACTTCTGTCTGCCTGTAGCTTCTCGTGGGTTGGTGGGTCTTCCCGGGGTTTTCCAGGGTTCTTCTTCCACCAATTATACTGGCCGCCATGTATAGCCTATCTTGTGCTGAAAAATGGCGTTAAACCCTACAACAACAACAACAGCAATAGAAATGTCACACTGATTCATCACATTTTCCATTTGTGCTGACTGTAAAGTATGTTGCCTTTTCTTATGGCTTGAGTCTGACTTTAAATTTTTCTCATGGTTTAATACTGACTTTACCTTTTTCTCATGGTTTACTACTGACTTTACATTTCTCTCATGGTTTAATACTGACTTTGCATTTCTCTCATGGTGTAATACTGATCTTACATTTCTCTCGTCTTTTAAATCTGAATTTTCATTTCTCTCATGGTTTGAGGCTGATTGACATTTCTCTCATGGTTTGAAGCTGATTAACATTCCTCACACAGAAACAGACACACCCATATATATATATATATATATATATATATATATATATATATATATATATATATATATATGCAATAAACTGACGACGAACAGTGCAAAACTAGTATCTAACTAGCCTGAGCGCTTTCGACTCTTAATGAGTATTTTTCAAAGGCATATACAGAACATAGACAAGACAAACAAATAAATCAGAAAAACCTTACATTGCAGAACTTTACATAGCTGTTTCTACAGGAATTAAACATTTAAATTTATAATGTTTCAACTAGTTTATATCAACTTGTTGCGGTTACTGGAAAATATTTGTATTGACCTAGAAATCGATGAGCCATAACGACATCTGTAATTTTATGTACATTTATGTAAGCGCAAATTATATCCCGGATATTTCATTGTTATAGTAGTAATTGTGATGTGATGTGATTATGATTTTTAACGTAGCTTTAACAATTTTTCAGTCATATCGCTACGATGTCTACAGTGTGGCAGTTTATAGTGATGTCTAGCACTGGGGCATCATGCCGCAGACATGTAGCATGATGTCCCACCCAGTCACATTATCCTGACACCAGGCCGACCAGTCCTAACACTAACCTCTTAATGCTGAGCGCCAAGCGAGGCAGCTGTTAGTACCATTTTTGTAAGTCTTTGGTATGACTCGACCGGGGATCGAACCCACGACCTCCCGCATCCGAGGCGGACGCTCTAACCACTAGGCCACCGGAGCGGTCAGTAGTAATTGTAGGCTATTAAGCAAATTTAGAGAATTATTTAAAAGAAAATGTGTCGGCTGCAAAAGATAATTTTATTTGTGCATGGCTGTCTTTTTCTAGTCTTCTTAGTTTAAACCGCTTGGTTTCAATGTTTTAAGGCGGCGTATCCAGTTCACGAGATCCGTTGCTGGATCCAGTGCACTTGAAAGGACTGTTATTCGCCATATGATTTGTGTATATATATATATATATATATATATATATATATATATATGCTCCTTGGTGCCAGTGCCACCACATACATGTTGTCACGTGAACGTTCATCACTACATTTTATGGTGCAACAATATATAAATAGGTTTATTCTCAAAATGATAAAACAGTGAAGTCTGTTAGATATTAATTTGTCACAAAGCCATTTTCTGTGCAGGAAAAACTAATACTCGTCGAGAAAAGTCTATGAGGAATCACAGTCTGGAACATGTAGCTGTAAAATGTAATTTCAGCAAGCAATTCATTGCTTGAATTTGAACTTCTGTTGCCAGCATGCACGAACTTTAATTATATAGGTTTTAGAACAATGTTGACACCATGTTGTACAGCAAGAACAAATACCTTGGGTGGTCTGTGCAGCAAACATTATACGTTAAAAAAAACATTTACTTTGTAACACATCGGTTCTTGCGTCATTGTTTGTAACTGTTGCATTCAATGGAAAGGGGTCACTCATCCACTGTCCCTGATTTCTATCCCAGTTTTTGGATCCCTCCTCCTGAAAGATGTTTCGGTGTACACTTGGGCCCAGTGAGAGTACCCAAAATGCACAAGGTAAAAATTGATAATACGTACTGCACATAATACGCATTATTTATTTTCATTACTCACATGTGCATGATAATCACCTTGACATTATATATTTATATTACATTTTAGTGCAGGAATGAATAATCACCATTTTCCATGTCGTCAGCATCATTGACATTTTTAATTTAATTTAAGATTGGTTCATTTCTACACAAGGACTTATGATAGTCGGAGTAGTAATCGGATTGTTAGCGTTGCTAGTGGCAACACTCGCTCTTTGCTGCACGTGCAAAAACTGCAATCCAAATAACGCTGTCGCCGCGTTTCTTGTTGTTGGATGTAAGTTGAAGTTCCTATGGCAATATCAAAATGTCTTTCATAATAATGACTCGGCCTGCTCAACTTGCACTTAAAATTGTTCTTTACCTTTTACAATGAAATCGGTAATAAATATTAGAAACCTTTATATTTCCTAGTATACTAGTTTCTTTATTGTTACTGTATCGTTTAGTTAAAAGAGCATTATTTACGTATGTCCACCTCAATGTAATCTTGCAGTTGTGTAGTTTTTCTGTCCTGACCTTTGAAAATCTGTCAAAGCTCCACTCCCGCGCCCCCTCCCATTCTCTTTCTCCCCTTCTCTCTCTCTCTCTCTCTCTCTCTCTCTCTTCTAATAAGCTTAAATAAGTTTGACGAGATACTTTCTTTATTTTGGAAATTTTAGTTCTGTGCATGGGAATTGCGGTGGTGGTGTTTGGGATCAAAGCATCCGATGAGAGAAAAGCTAAATTAAAACGGGATTCTGACAGTTTCGTCCGGTTCAGCTGGTCATATTGGATCGCCATAGTAGCCGCGGGCCTCTCTTTGGTCACCGCTGTGATGTATAGCTGGCCATAGAACACAATTAATTTTACTATATATTCTCTACATTTGTTTCTCAGTACTGAACTTTCCACTGTGTGACAATCAATACAAATCATATGTTAATCTAAAATACCTTCAAAGATGACTTCACGGTGAAGTTCTTGTCAAGGGTTCACCTCATTTTTTGAGAGGCTGAATTGTAAAGAAAACACCATGTAATGGAACACAGATTTCACTTCCGGATCATCACCAAGGCCTTATTACTCACTGTGCACTGTCGCCGAAATACACACAGACAACCACACCATAAGCTCATATTCTAAAGAATAAACAATTGCCTTTAAATCCTTACCAAGAATGCCTAAATCTAACTCTTGTATCACCACCAAACGGAGACAGGAAAAAATGATCTAAAAATAGACTGGGACTACATTCGTGGGTACTGAACCGGAACTATTAATTGTGACCTAAGGCCTGAAAGGCCCAATTTGTATGGCCAATTTTAGTCAAACTTTTATACTTGCATGCCACACTTATTTCAACTTTAAACATGAAGTCTTTTGGAATTTCCTTGCAAACAAGACATGTGACAGCTGTCAGAAAGTGTGTAGTGGTGGTGTTCCACAGGGTGCAAGTTGTGGTCCAAGTGTTCTTGAGAAACCAAAACTAAATTTGCTATATCTTCCTTAATTACAGGAATTTTTCAATGCAGTAAAAACCTAATTGTAATACATGATAAGGCCTGTCTGAAAATATGTTTGAAATTTTAAATAATGATATATTAAATTTTAATGGAAATTTAAATAAACATTTAAATTTTAAAAACTAAATTTTTAAAAAAATTTAAATTTTCACACAAGTTATAAGATTCAGTTTGACAAATTTAAGGCAGCAAAGTTGATTAATGAATGGTATTTAAAACAAATGGTAGTTTGGGTCTGTACAACTGATAACATTTTACCGAGGGGTACTGAAGCATGATAGCTCACAGTGGTTTTGGCAGCAAATTGCAATATGCCTATCCAGATGCATATAGGTGTACACACTAAAGAAACAATGACAGGTGCTATGTTCCACATTTATTGTGTCAGGTACTTGGGCAGTTGTTTGTATAACTAATAGTGCACTCAAATTTAAAGTTTTGGTGGGACCACTACCATGTTTAATAGCAAAAATGCATTCCATTTTAATGTCGATAACTACAAAAGTCAACAATGTGATAGGAAAATACAGTTTCAGGGAGGTTCCACCTTACTGAACAATGGTGCGAATCTCTCTCATGAAGATGTAAGCCATGTCTTTGAGGTGCTGTATATCAGTGTGCTGATATGAACTAATCTTGGTCACTTATAGCAGTACACTGCATATGTCCTTTATGAGACCTTGCTACCACCACCGGACTACTGGAGAGCTTCCAAACTGATCCAACTCTAACACTTTGTTCCAGATACCAGGCTAGACCTGAAAATATATAACATGTTTCACTTAATTCTAGAAAACAGTAAGATGTAGGCAAATGAAGTTAAATGTGTTGGATATGGTGATTTCAAAATAGCATTCAGGTTGCAAACATGGGAAAAAATAGTAAACTTTACAGAGTGACACTCAGAAATGTGAAGCAATGGGCATGTATTAAAGTGATAAATGCATCCTAAAATGAGATGATGTTTCTACAAGCATATTTAGCCATTTACAGGTTAAATAACTAATCAGGTAGAGTGTGTATCATCAAGTTTAAGGCAATGTTGGAACGGTGAGGTTTGATCATTGGTGCAAACATTAGTACATACCAGTATACTGGAAAGTCAAATGACAATGTACCAAATTAAAATTTATTACTATAAGCAATCTTATTCATGAGGAAAATAACAATTTTGGATATTGCGAGTGAATACAGCCAAATATGGCCACACAGATCAACTATAGGTACCAACAGATCCTATATCATCAACCAAATGTGAAATTCTGATCCCCAAAACTTGTAAACAAGGATGGACATTTGCATGTGTGGGACATATGCAATGTACTTATTAAAATCACATGTGCAAACATAATTCAAATGATCTGTTTGAACATTTTTAGTCTATTTTTAAGAGTGTTGGTTACCAGTTATTAAGCTCAATGATTCAATGGAATCAGATATCAGCTGATGCTGCAATACCGCACTCTGTCAAAGTACTAAATTGAAATATGTTACCATACAGAGGCATATTCATGATGAAAATAACATCTTGGATATTTGAAGTGCACACAGCCAGAACTGAGCCTTACAGGTTCACTATAGGTACTATGTCAGCCTATATGATGTACTGAATGTCAACTTTTGATCCCAAACATTCTAAAATATATGCATATTTGTTCATGTCAGCTATTTAACCATGTTAAGAGTAGTTGTACAAAGTTAAATTCAAATAATCTGTTTGAATATTTCTTATGTAATCTTTAGAGTGTCAGTTAACAAATATTATTAGTAATTAATAATGCATAAAGCAAAATGGATCATTAGAATTCCCATAATATCATCTAGGCCACAATGCTGCACTACATCAATCAATATCTTAAAGAAACTGAACAATAAAATGGAATGCATTCTGTGTTCAACTTACATCCTTTTGCTGTTTTCTTACATGCAAGGGTAAATATACCTGGGGAAAGTATATTTTATCCCTTTGACCTGTATTTCATTCTCTGACAGCTTAATATGATTTTGTAGAGAACTTGAGCAGGTTCTAGTATAAAGTCTTCATCTCTGTCCTCTCACTAAATACCCTATAACTATGTTTATAAACAATTACTGATAGCTATACAAGCAGATATGTGTTACTCAGGAAGTCACCCCATCATAAACACATAAATTAACTGCTTGGACCCCAAATAAATAGTTTCAATGACCTAAAGGTACAATACAAAATAGAATTTTGTCTTCATGTATTTTAAATGAAGGTCTCATTTTGACTTACAAAGATATTTTCTCTGATAAAATTTGACAAATATCCATCATTTGAGCTTGTATATGGTGTAGGATTATATACATGCTGATATAATTTAATATCATTCCCAATAAATATTATATATGTGCATTTTTGGTGGAAAAATTTTATTTTTTAATTTTTTTAAAAATTTCATTTAAATTTTTAAAATAAAAATCAATTTTTTAGTTTTAATTTCATTCTTATATTTTTAAAGTCAATATACATAACATATTAAAATTTCATGTGTCTATCATTAATAATAAAGATTTTATACCAGTTTAAACTTTACTCAAATACTGCACTGACAGACCATAGAACACAATTAACTTTACTATATATTCTCTACATTTGTTTCTCAGTACTGAACTTTCCACTGTGTGACAATCAATACAAATCATATGTTAATCTAAAATACCTTCAAAGATGACTTTACGGTGAAGTTCTTGTCAGGGGTTAACCTGCATTTTTTTGAGAGGCTGAATTGTAAACAAAACACCATGCAATGGAACACAGATTTCACTTCCGGATCATCACCAAGGCCTTATTACTCACTGTGCACTGTCGCTGAAATACACACAGACAACCACACCATAAGCTCATATTCTAAAGAATAAATAATTGCCTTTAAATCCTTACCAAGAATGCCTAAATCTAACTCTTGTATCACCACCAAACGGAGACAGGAAAAAATGATCTAAAAATAGACTGGGACTACATTCGTGGGTACTGAACCGGAACTATTAATTGTGACCTAAGGCCAGCTAGATCATTTTTTCCTGTCTCCGTTTGGTGGTGATACAAGAGTTAGATTAAGGCATTCTTGGTAAGGATTTAAAGGCAATTGGTTATTCTTTAGAATATGAGCTTATGGTGTGGTTGTCTGTGTGTATTTCGGCGACAGTGCACAGTGAGTAATAAGGCCTTGGTGATGATCCGGAAGTGAAATCTGTGTTCCATTGCATGGTGTTTTGTTTACAATTCAGCCTCTCAAAAAAATACAGGTCAACCCCTGACAAGAACTTCACCGTAAAGTCATCTTTGAAGGTATTTTAGATTGACATATCATTTGTATTGATTGTCACACAGTGGAAAGTTCAGCACTGAGAAACAAATGTAGAGAATATATAGTAAAATTAATTGTGTTCTATGGCCAGCTGCATGAACAGGAAGAATGCTTAAGAAAATGGTGTGCAATGCATGCTGGGACGATGTTATCCCACACAGAGGCTATCTTGAAAACTGGAAGCCTACTCGTGGAATAAGGGACAAGGTTTGATAATGGATGATTTTGGCCACCAATCAGATTCCTATGAAAATTCATATAAATAAAAGCGGCCCTACTCTCGTCCCAAAATATGCATTTAATTCTTATCCAAGGTGGCTTTTAATAAAGAAGATATACTATTAATATAGCAGTTGTTTTCTCCTACGTTGTGGAACCTATTTTCGCGGATTGCAGATAATATGGTTAACATGTCCTATGAAGTTGACTGTCAAAGGAGATACATCTAACATTTTGCACACAGTATGCCTAAACGTCAATGACTGTGTGTGTTTTTCTTTGAAAACATTGTCTGAATGATGCACATATTTACGTTAAGTTCGGTTGGTTACCTCTGACACCTATCTCATTTTTCATTTAAAGAGTTATGCTTACATTTATGTTTAACAAAGCGTATCAAAATGTTTGAATTGATAGCCACAGATTAACAGTGTGTATTTCTTAACCCTAAATAAACACCAAAAGACACACAGATCGTTTGTACAATAGAAGTATGCTGCGATAGTGTATTATAAAGCATCATAACCAAATGTTCAGAACATCGGTGATCAAAGCAGTTTTAGGAATGTATCGGGGTAGGGGGTGGGGTGGGCTTATCTTGTACTTTTTTTTATTACTAATTAGATAACATTGTTCCTTATAATAATAAAAATTTTTTTTAATACTTTTTCACAATTTTTATGAGAGAGAGAGAGAGAGAGAGAGAGAGAGTTTATTAGCCGTAAAGCATACGGCACGTCACGCACTGGTGTTGCATGCCTCTTATTTTTTTTTATATTTTGTTTTGGTAGGCACCAATTTCTTATTTTATATTATATGGGCCTCCAAAATGAAGGTATGAAAATTTATAATATAACATTAGACAGATTATTACAAATGTATTTGTATCAGTGTGTACCCCACACTCCCTTATCCCACCATTACTTCATCAAAGTCATTACTGTTACATAACCAGTTAGAAGTCATCAAAAATTTTGGCGCTCACATACTTTGAAAAAATATCCTTGCTCTGCTGTATAGAAGTAAAGAGAACACATTATATCTATTGTGATAGTTGAAAATTATTCTTGGGGTAAAATAAAGAAACATGTACAGGCTTGAGAGGAAATCTCCAAATTCCCCCGAAAGTTAAGCATAAAACCAAGCCTTGAATGCAAATACACCAATTGTTCCATTCTCAATTTAACAATAAAACAAGGAAATAAGCAAACTTTCAGATCTGATAAATGTCAAAAAATGCTTTTCCTTTGCATTGATTGAGAATTCGTTCTGGAAGAAGAATTTTTTAAACACTCACTCATGTATGGGCACACACTCTCAGACATCACATCGAGCTGTTGAGCATCTGGTCCTTTTATTAATCGAGCAGCATACTCGAAGATACATATAATTTATACCCGATTTTAGGCTGGCAGTCGGTATATTAATGTATCCTTTAATCTGAAATAATGCAGCACTTCTGGTTGGCAATATTGCCCAGTACTGACAAGGCTTCAGTTCGGTGTGCGCACACTCAGGCATACCTAACACACACATACAAATCAAATTGAAAAATAAAAAATAAAACTAAATAATATGTATAATGCAGCAAGGAAACACTGGCAAAGTAGTAAAGATATGCTCCAAAAGGACCGTCAACACCACATTTTTTCTATATTCACACAACATATCTCTCTCTCTCTCTCTCTCTCTCTCTCTCTCTCGTCATGGATACTCTTAGATATCGATGGAAATATATTTGTGCATGGTACCCAACTTAATGTATAGTTTTATAGCCATAGCCTCAGAATGTGTATAGAGATGCATACAGGACAGAGGCATTATGACCTAATATTGTTACGCACAAATCTCGTGCGTCAGTTGCCCTTCTGCACTAAGGAATGCACCGACATGTATTTTTTGCAACTGAACTGAGACCTAAAATACCAAAAATAATCTTCTTAAATTCAATTTACATGAGACACGTACCAGCCATTTATTACTTAAGGACACACAATTTCATTATATTTTGGGAGGAGGACGAAACTCATTTGCTCAGTTGTTAGAGCGTCTGATTTGTAATCTAATATTCGCGAGTGCGATACCCTTCCAAGCCAAAACCCGGGCCGGTTGTCTCGGTGTGTAATTGGAAAAAGCACTTAGCTTCCACTTCCTTGTCATGATAAAGCTAGCAATGTCTATAACGTGATGGTAAAACCCACTCCCACCCCTGCCATTTTTGACAACATGAATGTCTAAGCAAACTGTTGAAATTGAAGTGTTTTGAAGAAAATAATACTTTGAGAGTTATTTGTAAACTCATAATTAAAACCTTTGGATAGATAACACTTTGAGTTATTTACCCGAAATATGTAACAAATGGAAAATAAGAGAGAAATAAAGAAATGGTTGAAGAAATTACGCATAAATTACAGAAGGCAAAATAAATATAAACTACCTTTATTTTAAAGAAAAGGAAACAAAAATATGAAAGTTATGACTAGGTTCGAACTGGTACTGTCCGATATATTATTACTAAATAAGAAACCGTGTTACATTTACACCAAATATCTCCATATAAAAATGTTGACAATTTTCTATATGTAAATAACTTGCCTAGCATGGTTCCTTGGGCTAATAAAAATATCCTATGTTTTGTTTATCTGCTTTTTTATTTTTCTTTAAAAAAGCAACAGATTTTATATGCATTGTTGTACTAAACGGTAAACAAATTGTGCAATAATCCTTTTCTTCAATAAATATTTCTTTGAAAATTGTAGCAACCAATCAATTGCGTTATAGTCTGCCGTAGCCTACTGCGCAGGTCTATTTTACTTTTTTCTTACCATCATTTCATTTTAAAAGACCATTACAGTCAAAAAAGCATTATCGGCAGCTTCTTTTTTGTTGCTGTGAACTTCTTTCTTCAGTGCGCATTTTTAGTATTTAGATGTTCGTATCCAAATATTCTGATTTTGGTTTGCGCTAAAGAATGCCCCAAATGCAAAGAGATACAGAAAGAGAAAATCGAATAAAATCGCCCATACATATAGTAATCGACACGTGAACGTCATTTTTGCTGACATAAACATGAAATGACATTTTGTGTTACTGTAAAGTGACACCCTAGACTTGTATGGCGACGAAAATGGCAAGTAGTCTACGTTATGCATTTTGCCTCCATTTTTCTGCTCGTTAGTGATAAGCTCAAACGAGAACATGTTTAACGTTTGGAGTGTTAGATGGCTACAATAAGTATATTCTGTCAAAAAATCAACGAGAACATGTTTAACGTTTGGAGTGTTAGATGGCTACAATAAGTATATTCTGTCCAAAAATCAAACGAGAACATGTTTAACGTTCGGAGTGTTAGATGGCTACGATAAGTATATTCTGTCAAAAAAATCAAACGAGAACATGTTTAACGTTTGGAGTGTTAGATGGCTACAATAAGTATCTTCTGTCAAAAAAAATCAAACGAGAACATGTTTAACGTTTGGAGTGTTAGATGGCTACAATAAGTATATTCTATCAAAAAATCAAACGAGAACATGTTTAACGTTTGGAGTGTTAGATGGCTACAATAAGTATATTCTGTCAAAAAATCAAACGTGTTCTCGAAACGCGCTACGAGTTTTTGATTACTTCAAAGTGCGGAAATCTAGAAAAAATTGAGTTTTTGATTGAATACACGCCTCTTTAGAAACAAAATTAGCATTTACTTTCACACTGTTTCAGTATATAAAGTGTACATATGTGATGTTGATATACGGTGATATGGCAGAACCATAGCAAAGACTCTTAAAAGCATTTTAAGTTATCCCTAATTTGGGGGCCAAATTTCCCCTTAAGGGTGTTAGGCTATTGGCTGACCAATCGATTGTGTAGTTCATGAATATTCATTGCAAGATAACTCATCGATTTAATCTGGCCTATTAAAATATTTGTGCACGTGCCTATGTGTGAGTAAAACCTTGACGGATGTAAATTGTTGAAAACGCCCCAATTGTTGAATATGAGTCATGTCCTTAGATGCTACGCATCTAAACAATTCATTGCGGAAAATAATGCAAATTCCGTTAAATATGTGGTTGAGTTCATGACATAGTTGTGGCTATTAAAACCAAGTAACTAGTGGAAATGGACGTTATTACAACTTTGGCAGGTTGTGCAATTTTTGCACTGTACATGTTTTATTTATATATAAATGCTTCATTAGTTCTCCCGTCTATAAGGTCAAGTGAGAATGGGGTACGGCTCTATCGTCCGTTAACAATCGATGTTTTAAACTTCTTCTCAAAACCACCATGCTAATTTAAACAATAATTAGCAGAGGACATCCTGGATTAATGCAATTCCAAAACCTCCCAAAATGTTTGTAAAATACTTCCAATCCGTGAACACATATGGTTGCCGTTACAAACGATAAACAAATAAATGATTTCTCGAAAACGGCTATATACAATTTGAACATCTATACAGAGAACATCCTGGTTTAAATACATCGGAAGGTTGTACAAATGACGAGATACAGCCGTTGTTATCATTTAAAAAATAATCCTTTCATCTACTTTTTCCTCAGAAATTTCTCTACAGATTGCAACCAAATTTATTGAGGGCAGACTATCTTAAGGGACTTCAAACTGCAACAAGCGATTTAGATTTGCCATCAAATAGGCAGCCGTATCGAAATGTGGATTTGTTTAGTTATGTTTTTAATTTGCTTATGTTTCTAACCCACTTCTCAGAAACCACTCTGCATAATTTGAAAAACTTTTAAAGAAAGCCTACTGACAAGGAGTGATTTTCAGTTTATGTAAATGACGGAAAACCGCCAACAAATGTGGCCGGTGTTACAGAAATGGAGAAAACTCTAACAACATCTTCAGAATGTCCGCTAAACACAATCTGAATTAATGTGATATTTAGTGTCCCAATATGAAAGACTTTAAGATTGATGCAAAATATCATGTTTTGCCATCAAATATGGATGCCATTAGCAAAAGTAGACAACATTTATACAACTTTATTCAGAGAAAACATTTGGCAGAATTTGATCAGCATTTATACAAGGATAAAGGCAAATCAGTCTTTAGTATTTTACAAATTGTAACAATAAACAAATAGACAAGAACAAATGAACAATAAAATCTAAATTACACTGCTTTGCGATCAAATAAGGACAAAGATTTATAAACAAATGGAGAAACTTTAAAACACTTGTTTTGTGATGTATGCAATCAACAACCCTGGATACATTTTTTCCAGAATGACACTGCTTACCCAGAGGTCTTAGTCAACTGCATTTGCATTTCAGCCAGGTGAGATGTCAGGTCCATTTGTAATGGTCTTTTATGGGTTGTGTTTGTTTGCTTTATATTGTTTTATTTTAATTTTGATTAGGTATATTATAAACTTGATAATCGCATGTCGTGATATCCTACGGTAGAGGATGGGCTGAACGTGTTAAAGTGATATTGCCTAAGAAAAAAGAGATTCATTCATAATGTCAGTGTAGATAATAAAATTCAGCTATTTGAATCGTCGTACAGATTAAAAATGATGCATCAGACGGTTCATTCTCTTTTTTCTCGACATTAATAGATCACGTGGGACATATTATGTGATTGTGTTATTCAGTTTTCTTATTGAAGCCATTATTTATTTGCATGTCCTTATTTCGGCCTATGCATGAATGAGGTAGGTCTGTTATGTATATTTAATTTGTATTGTTAGTTTGCTTTTATAATGATTATGTGCCATGTATATCTGTATTTTGTACTTGACCTTGGTCCAAAATAAAGTTAATTGTGTACCTAACCAGTGACATTTATTTTGTAAACAACCTATAACATAGCTAATATTTGTCTATGAATACAGATTAAATATTTAGATCATTATTAAATGTAAACATTTTTACTTCAGTTTGAGTTAAAGATACAGTCTTGTTTCTGACTTTAAAAGTTCCAGAAAGGATATTTCTCATGACGTCTTTCCAGAAAATGGTAATTGCAACCTAGGTTAAGTGGATGGGAATATATAGTTTTTTTATATTAGGATTATTCATTCTTGCCTTAGCATCCGAAGCGGAAGCAGTCTTATTGCTGTGTTTAGTTTATCATTTGGGTGGATTTATTTATTCAAATTATTATTCACTGGAATTACAAATTGCTCACAAATATTCTTGGACTAAAACATTAATTTGGAATTATAGTGAATTCAGTTAAGGACAGTTTGGATTATATTATTCTGATACACCAAAATACTGTTAGCACTTCTCCTCATTCCAGGCCATTGGCACAATAGCACATTCAGACAGGCGCATAAACACATTCAGTACTGGAATTTGTTTGGAATAGAAATGGAATTCATTTGAAATTTGGACTTGTGATAGAACTCTTAGCTGTATTCGGGATTTTAGTCACAATATGATAAAAACATTTTTCAACGTTTCATTTTGTAATCGTGTGAAAAACATTATTTGTTGAATTTTACAAAACTTGTTGGTTTGGCTATTTTATGTTACAGTTTGAGACCATAGAGTAAAACAGGTAGGAATGTATTTTCTTGGTCCTTTTTACCAATTGTTCTATATTTGTTTCCGTCAATATCACACTCAGCATGTACGTATTGTAGCTATGAAAGTGCCATGGAGTATCAACCGCTATAACTCACTTATAAGTCGATTCCAGCTACAAATAAGATAGACCCGGATCAGCAATCGCATAATGCACGGGTAGATCAGGGTCCATTATGTTTGTTCTACTGATTGTTCCTAACAAACCGCATAGTCCATATTTGCCGACGCATGACGCAGATTTCATTCAACTATTACAGAGGAGTAAAGATGGTTTCAAATATGCAGATCACTAGGGTAGATATGAGTGAGTGCGTACATAGAAAAGAAGTGGGTTTTAGTCTACAGGGCATAAGCCTGACAGCTTATTGGATGATCTTTTCTCTGTCGTCCGTCCGTCCTTTAGTACAAGTTTGTGATCGCTACTCCTCTTCAACTATCGTAGGATTGCCACGAAACTTTAAATACCCATTCGTCCCATAAACCTAGTTGATCCTAAATGAAATGGTACCACTTGGATGTTCAGTATGGCCGCACAGCGACCATCTTGAAAATCGTCTCACAGCTACTCCTACCGAACGAAAACTAAGGTTGCCGTGGGGTTGTCCCCAGAAGACTATGTATGATGACAGTAGTAAAGTAAGGTAAGGTTCCTCTCTCAGAGACCCCCTACCCCTCCAAAACGTTATACGTTAAAATTTTTGTCAGCAGCCTTTTTTTAGCTCAAAATGATGACTTTCATATTTCTGACAAAATTTGTTTTGTCGGGGTAGGGGGTCTCTGAGATAGGAACAACTTACCTTACTTTACTACTATTACAGACTTATACTTATTATTTTTATAGTTTTAGACAAAATTTCATATTAAACAAATGAAATATTATATAATATGGGATATCCGTCAACGTCAATCCGACATGTTGGATTTGATCTGACAAACAGATTTTGTAAGAGATTTAATTCGATTGGAGCAGCCTCAGGTTATACTGGTATAGAAAATAAAATAATAAGCGATTGTATTAAAAAAGTTGGATATCATATATCGCCAAAATATGGGTCAGTTTGGTTATTCGCGGCTGAAAATGATGTGAGAATAGCGGGTTGGACAGATGATGTGATGACATTTATTGATAATATGGTTGATATTTTATTTGATAACGATATTTCTAAAGCTATACAAAATTAAACATCTACTGTTTAACCCATATTTTATTATAATCTTTTTCATATCTGCTAACTCTCATTGGCAGAATATCTGTTAACATACTGTCAATAATACGAAACTCGCGTATTAAATCGTCCATATCATATTTTATACCCCGCAAGTAAGATCGAATCTGATCAAGTAATTTTTTATAGGTGATACTTGCTGTTTTGCAAGCATTTTTTTAGTTGCGAGTCGAGACTCAATTTTTTTACAAGCTGTTGCAAGAGAAACACCGACACCAGATATTATTAACAAAAATGGGTTTAATGATGCACCACTTGAAATTATACCAGAGCTAGTCATTAACAACGGTAAATATGATATTACTCGAAGTATTTTGGTATAGTATTTGTAACATTTTTTTATACACCAAAGTTTTTTATGATAATATTTATAATATTGCATTAAGGCGTCCACATCTTGTTTTGGAATGTTTTCTGAAATATGACTAAAATCAACTATATTTTTTTTCATTATATAATATTTGTTTACATATTTTATACAATAGTGCCAGTCTCTGGGTTTGATTTATTATAATTAACTTAATCGAGGTGTTTCAGCGACAAATTCCAGACACCACCAGTAAGACACTTCAGTTATTTTTTTTATCAGCTACCAGCATAAACGTTTCTTCAGTATCTTTATTTAACACTACTGATACAGTTCCAGAAAAAAACATCGCTTGAATGACGCCACAGATATGTGGTAAATATACTAAATTTTTCACTGCTAAATATGGACAACCTATATACACCAGTGACTTCCGCGGTATGTTTGATAGTGTTATTTTGCAGTGTCCATATTGCTGATCCTGATGCTACTGTGTATACCACATTGATGATTTGCTTGTGAAGAATTTTAGTAAGTAACTCTGTTATTAGATTTGTTTTTTCAATGATATTAGGTATTCCATTAATAATGTCGTTTAGTTTTGTGTTAATGTCAGTTTAATATCAACGGTTGGTGGAGTTCCAAAAAATTCATTAATAGATCTGTTTATATTTCTACGAAAATTCAGGAACGTTTGTATGTGATTGGAAAAATCAGTTTTAAATGCGTTAATTTCATCATTAACTGTTTTTATTGCCGTTACTTGATTACTAGCGATCTTAATGTCGCTATCGTCGACGTATTTCTTTGTTGCTGCGTCGAAATCTGTTTCTGGTGTTCTAAGATTATTAATACCATTATTATTCATGTTGAGAAATGCGTGCATTATACCACCGTTGACTAACACATACTTAGATTCTTGATCGTCCACATATTTTTTTGTTGCTGCGTCTGATTCTGTAGTTGGGTCTCCAATGTATGTAATTTTTTTTTCCTGACATGATAATATTACCTGTAACTGTCCCACCTATTTTATCAAGTTTGTTATCATCAACATACTTTAACTGCAAATAACTTACCGCTTGAGTTTGATTTAAGTTTGCTGGCGGATACCCGGTCTCCAAATTTATAATTTTTTTTCCTGACATATCTAAATTAAGTTCCACGAGATTTATCTAGTTTATTATTGTCGACTAATTTAAGTTGTGCATAACTAACGGCTTGTGTATTAACAACATTTATTGGTGGATAATCTGTTTCTAACTCTAATACTCGTTGATTTGACATAAACAAGTTTCCCGTCATTGTGTCGCCGGATTTTTTTAGATAGCCTGATAAATCAACCTTACCGTCTGTTGTACTTTCAGCTGTTGAATCTCCTACTAATGTTCCAAATTTTGAATAAAAACTCATTCTTTATTTATCGTTTTATAAAATTATATAGCATAAAATTATAAAATAGTAATGGCAAAATCGTCTATATTAAATTTTGATACAGAAAGTTTGGTGAAACATAAACATAACAATGAACTTCCAGATTGTCATTATTTTATCTTTGGGAGAACCGGATCGGGAAAAACAAACTTACTTATGAATTTGCTTCTAGGAGATAATTTTAACTACGATCGCGTTTATATTTACACGATTAACCCGCAGCAGGATAAGTACGAGCTACTTAACAATTATAATGACAAACTTCGCGATGATCTTGAAGCTGGCGAAGATTTTTTTATTATCAAACAACCAGAAGAACTTATTCCAGTTAATCAACTTGATTCGTCCGAACACAAGATAGTTGTTTTTGATGATATTCCGCTAAACAATGAGGAAATGAATAAAATCAGATCGTATTTTTCACTGTCGCGAAATAAAAAATGTAATTCTATTTATCTCGCTCAGGGTTTTTATAACGTTGATAGATTTATTAGGCGAAATACTGGTTGTTTTATATTATTTCCAGGACTTGATGTCGATGTTAGAAATATCGCGAACGAGCAATGTGGTGATGTAACAAAAGATAAATTTATTGAACTATATCATCAAGCAACAGCAAATAAATATGACTTTTTTTGGTTTGATAAATTAACAAATGATACGAGTAAAATGTTTCGATGTTGTATTGAAAAATATCTACAGTAATTTTTATACAAAATAGTATATAATTAATGGAAAGACAAGCAAAGTACAGAAAACATATAGAAGATCTAAAAAAAAACTTGCGCAATCTCAAGCAAAATTTAAACAGCTAGTAAAGCAAGCACGACGTGGTCAAGTAGTTGCAGCAGAAACAGCAGCAACCGCTCTCAAACCAATTACTGAAGCTTTACTTGGAAAACAACCTGAAACTAAACCATTATCAGAAGAAGAAGTTAAAAAAATAAAAGAAAAAGGTTTACTCGGACTAGTTAAAGAACAACAAGAAGCATCTGCTGGAAGAATTATTGCTAGATCTGATGAGAAGAAAAAAAGATTAGCTGAGGCACTTTTAGCAAATATAGTTAATCCTGCTGCAAGACGAACTGAACTAAGAAGGTTGTTGAATAATCCACTGGAACTTCAACAAAGATTGGCAGAAGCAGCAGTAGTTGGATCGATTGAGAGAAGGTTAGAACAAGAAGAAGAACTTAGAAGAGAGAGAGAAGATGTAGAAGAAAAAAGAAGATGTGACCATGATTTATCAAATATAGATAGCGAAATAAGAGATAACGAATATAAAAATTTTAATAATAAATATAATAACTTTAAAGGTGTGAGAATACATCATGTTAGAAAAGATGATTTTAAAGCTGACGAAAAAATTGAAGAGCTAAAAAAAATAAAAGAAGAGAGTAATAAACATTTAGACAAGGTAGTTTTAGAAAATAAAAATTACCATAATGAAATTAAATTATATCGACATGGAATTATTGCTGATCTTTATATTGAGGCTATTAATAATATAAGAAATAATCAATACCGTAGTGATAGTCACCTTAGCAGCTTAATTAATGAAGCAAAATTATTAGATGAAGGACAAGAAGAATCAGAATATACACTACCAACTCCTATAATGACTGAAGAAGATTTACTAAGTTCAATACGTGATGAATATAAAGACAAAGCAAAAAAAACAAATAACATCGGAAGAATATTCTAATTTTATAACAAAAAATAACATTTTTGACGTTGATAATATACATAATTGGGAAGAAGAAGACTACGATGATCTCATTAAAAAATTAAAAAATATCATAGAAGAAGGTAGAGGAGCTTATAAACAAATTGGTACAGCCCCAATGGAAAATATTGAAGAACTTTTTGAAAAAGCTAGAAATGATACTATTGCTACTGTTTTTAAAACTACTGCAAAAAAAATTTAGAGATAAAAAATATGATAAAGACGGACAAACTTTTGAAGGTTTATTTAAAGATCATGATAGTGAGCGATTAAAAAAAACTGGAACTGGAGCTAGAATATTTTCATCAGTTACTGAAATGATTGGCAGATTAATGCTATTGATATCATCAAAAGAAGCTGGAAATGTTGGTGCTGAAATTGACAATGAAATTATTGATATACTTGATAATTTGAGATCGGAAAATTTATTAACATCTGACGAATACGAAACTTTACACCGCGACTTAATCGCGGTGATTTGATATCAGATCGCGGCGATTTAATTTTATAAAAATATAATAATAAATGTCAGCAACACTATTACTAGACTCTAGCCAATCTGATAAAGATAGCGCAAATTTTTCAGTGAAGTATATTCCGCCAATAGAACTAGATCGCGAAAAACAATATGAAATTGGACTTATTTCCTGCACTTGTTGGAATGCTATGGCTAACGTAAAAACTGGAGTAAACGATGAATTTTCATTTAGTGTTCCTATACGTACTCCACCATTTGTCGCGAGGAAAACAATTAAAATTCCACAAGGAGCCTATGATATTGCTGATCTAAATAAAATAGTAAAAGAACTTATAACAAAAAATAAAGGTATAGCTGATAATTTTGAGCTTACACCAAATTATAATACGTTACGCGCAAGAATGAAATTAAAAGATATAACAGTTAGTCTTGTTTCGCAAACAAGTATCGCGCCATTGATAGGATTTTATAATTATATATATCCTGCTCTTGATCGTGATAATCCCGAAACGTATGAAGGTGAAAAACCAGTAAATATAACTGAAGTAAACACAATACTGATAAATTGCTCCATCGCATCTGGTTCTTATCCAGCTAAAGGCAGCAAAGGTCAAACAATATACAGTGTTTCACCAGAAGTTCCACCAGGATCTCTTATGCAAATTAGTCCACGTCATATTATTTATTATCCGATAAATGTTGAAAAACAAATAACAGAAGTAAATATGCAGTTGACAGATCAGTCTGGAAGACAGTTAGATTTTAATAATGAAATTGTTACTTATTATTTACACCTACGCGTTGCATAGGCGCGTTAAAAAATAAAACAGAGAAACTCTAACAAATTCACTGATTTTAATAAATAAAAAAATAATGTTAGTGTTTTATCACGCTCAGACAAACTTTAGAATTAAATAAAATGTTTTTTTTTTATCTAACATTTTTATAAAAAATGTCAACAACGTTATTACTGGACTCTAGCCATAAAAATGATAGCGCAAATTTTTCAGTTAAGTATTCTCCACCAATAGAACTAGATCGTGAAAAACAATATGAAATTGGACTTATTTCTTGCACTTGTTGGAATTCTATAGCTAATGTGAAAACTGAGGTAAATGATGAATTTGCAATTCTTAATACTCATAATGCAGATGCTCTAATACATGATAAGTGGATATCAATTAAAATTCCACAAGGAGCCTACAACATAACTGATTTAAATAAAATAGTAAAAGAATTAATAACAAAAAATGGTATAAACGCTGATAGTTTTGAGCTTATACCAAATTATAATACGTTACGCGCTAGAATGATATTTAAAAATATAATATTTAGTCTTTTATCACCAACAAGCATCGCGCCACTAATAGGATTTGATCATGTAAATTATATTTCTTTTAGTAATCCTATAACTTTTGACGGTGAAAAGCCAGTAAATATAACTGATGTAAACACAATACTGATAAATTGCTCTATTGCATCTGGTTCTTATTCAGCTGAAGGCAGTAAAGGTCAAACGATATACAGTTTTTCACCAGATGTTCCACCTGGTTATCTCATGCAAATTATTCCTCGTAAAGTTATTTATTATCCGATAAACTTTGAAAATCAAATAACAGAAGTAAATATGCAGTTAGTTGACAGATCAATCAGGAAGACAGTTAGATTTCAATAATGAAATTGTTACTTATTATTTACACCTACGCGTTGCATAGGCTCGAGCAATAGTAAACATATTTTCGGAAAGATTTGACAACAAAATTATACAACCTCAGATATAATGAAACAGAAAAAAGTTTATAGAAGAAAAATAGTAGGAGGATTTTTAGGAAATATATTTGCTAAAATTATGAAAAATATTCCAGGAATAGCTCATAAAGTTGCACCAATTGCACTTGACGCAACGAAAGCTTTTGCAACTGGAGCTGCATCTGCTGCTGGAACTGCCGTGGGGCAAAAAATAGCTGATAAAATAAAAGGCGCACCTAAAGCGCACGCCGCACCTACGACAATCAAACAAGCTATTTCAGAAATAGCACCAACAAAAGAAACTCAACGCGCAATGATAACAACAACAAAAAAACTTTTATCGCCACGAGGAGAACAAATTATGCAAAAATTAATATCTAAAGTAACAGCGCCGCAATAGCTTCGCTATAATTGATGACAAAATTTTGTATAACCTAATAAATAAAAAAATGTCTGTAAAAAATTATCTCGATTTAGCAGAAATTTATGACACAGACGACACAGTAACAGAATTTGAGTATGTTGAATATCTTTATGAAAATTCCAACGAACCTAATAAGGCTGGCCAAAGAACATTTAATACTCGAGACGAGGACGTATTTCTACTGCCTCATAAAGCAATGTTGGAAGTTCGTGGTCAGATTATGACAGTGGCTGTTCCACCTGCCGCAATTGCAGCTGGAGTAGAAGTAGCTCTTATAAATGACGGTTGGTGTTTATTTAAAAGTGCTAAATATCAGCTGGCCAATCAAACTGTCGAAGATATTTCAAATCAATTACAAGTTGCAAGTACAATCTTAAATATTATTTCGTTTTCCGATGATTACTCCAGATCAACTGCAACTAATATGATGTGGTTTAAAGATACTGGAATTGCTACAGCGGGATCTGAAGAATTTCTTCAGAAAGGTGTTTTGATACACGGAGCTGATGCTGCTGAAGATTTTCCAACTGTAAGAGGTTTTCTTATTGCTAATGCAGCCGCGCTAGGTATAGCCGCACCAGCCGCAAACGCTAATCAAGACGCTACAAGACTCTCACTTACTGCAGCTTGCAATAATCTTGGTATAACCGAACCAGGTGCAGCTGCAGACGGCGTTGCAATGTTGGATTTAGTTATTAACACAATTAGATTTCGACATAGACTTTACAATGAGGGTTATGTTAAGAGAAAGGCACTTGCAGCAGAATCAAATAAAATTACAATGATGCTGCCTTTAAGTACAATATTTGGCTTTTGCAGGGACTATAATAAAGTATTTCGTGGAGTTAAGCATACTCTTATTTTAGATCGATCAGATCAAAACGATTGCTTGTTTAGATTAGGTGGGGCTAATGTACAATTTGTCATAAACAAACTTGCATTATGGATGCCAAGAATAACTCCGTCTATCACTAAAATGGCGGAATTAAATAATATGCTGGAAAAACACACCAACAGAATTTATTTTCAGCAACATAGAATATATCAAACAGCAGTTCCGAATACCACAGACTACACATGGCGAGTTACAGCAACACCAAGTGAACAAAAACCACGGCAATTATTTGTTGTATTTCAGAGACAAGATCGACGCAATAGCCAACTACAAAATAATGCGATATTTGATAATGCTGATGTTAGACGAATATACGCTAGAATAAATTCAAAACAATATCCAGAACGAGCGATAGAATGTAATTTTGCAGATGACGATAATAAAAACATTACTCGACCTTACATGTATTTACTTGATGCAGTGCAAAAATATCAAGATGTTGGAGATGGATCTCAGATATCAGTAGAGGAATTTCGTACACTTTATCCGATATTTTATTTTGATGTTAGTAAACATAGCGAGCGAGCTGTAGACAGCACAGCTGATATTTAAATTACTTGGACACTAGGAGTAGCTCCAGCAGCGCAGTTAAACGTGTATGCGTTAGTGATAAGCGATAGATTTGTTACAATTGACTCTGTCGGAGGTAAAATGACAGTCCAAGTTTAATCTGTAATCGTTATATAAGATGACAAAATATATTGTAAAAGAAATACATTTGACTGATGGTCAAGTTAAAACATTAGCAGCTGCTGTTGCAAAACGGAGGCAGGTTTCATTAAAGATCAATCCAAGAGACTCCGTCTCTCACACCCAAGCACGTGCTTTAACAAAATTGTTGTTAACCAAAAAACAAGTAAATAAATACGATCGCAAAAAACCTTTTGTTTTAAATTTAAGTGCTGCACAAATAACTACAATGGCCCACCGCATCGCGGTGGATGGCGGCTTCTTCGGTCCGGCATTATCTGTGATAGCTAGTACATTACTACCTAAAATCTTGCCAGTGTTGTGTACATTAGGATTAGCAGCAGTGTCTGGAGCAGTATCTGGCGCAACGGAAAAGGCAGTTAAAGGTAGTGGTATAAAGAAAATTTTCGTATGAGTAACCGATGGCAACAATTTTATCTGACTGATAAATATAATGCCAAAACGAAAAACAGCAACGAAAAGAAAGACGACGAAAAAAAAGACACGACAGCGAAAAGGTGGATTTCTTCCAATAGCCCCGTTACTAGCAGGATTGGCAGGAAGTCTATTGCCAGGTCTGTTAGGACGAGGACGAGGATTAATGTTGCCAGGAACAAGGCTGCGTTAAGTAATTTTGAGATACTTGACAAACTAAAAAATGTAAAACATTTCAGTGGAGTTTACTCCAAAGATGAACTTATAGCGATTCCAGCACAAGCGACACCATCGTGTGCTATAAATATACAGGATTTTAATGACGGATCTGGCACACATTGGGTAGCTGTCTATGATAACAATTATTTTGACTCGTTCGGAATTCCACCAAGTGACGCAGTAAAAAAATATATGAGCAGAATGCAGGAGACAAAGTCTCCAGAGACGAAGTCTCCTGCGAAAATAATAAATTATTCGTCTAATCAAATTCAACCAGTTGGAACTTCCGCTTGTGGATATTATTGCGTAATGTTCATCAAACAGATGACAAAAAATCCAGATTTTTTTAAAGTTTATTTTGCAATTTGATAAAAGACATTCTCACGCTAATGATGAGATTGCATTTAATTTTTGTAAAGCTACCTAAAGATTGCAATTAATTTTATCTAAACTCCTTGATATAACAATGTCAACATATTGTCTTAAATGTAAAACTAAAACAGAAAATAAAGACGAAAAAACAGAAAAAAACAAAAAATAATAGAATAATGCTGAAAAGTATTTGTGCAATCTGCGGAAGAAAAAAAAGTATGTTTTTGCCAAAAACAAACAGAGCGGGTTACCCTCCTGACGTTGTAAGGGATATTATTTTAGTAGACGACTAAATAAATAATGACATGCGGCTGCGATTGCGATAGAGATTTATGTCTCGAGCAAAATAAAATTGTTACATACTGCCAGAAATGCAAAAACAGAGAAATAATTGGAACAGGTATAGATATACATAAATTAATTGGCAAATTGCCGAGACCAAAAGGCGGTTGGACATTGCCAGGCCATAAATATACAGGTCCATGGAATCCTCTTGATGAACAACTTGACGAAAACGATAATCCGCTGCCAGGACAAGAGCCTTACAATCAAGTTGACGCAATAGCATGCGTCATGATATCTGCTATAGAGATATTGAACTTCCAGACAGCAATCAAAATAAACACAGCTGCGATAAAGTAATGTTAGACGAACTTCGTGAAATGAAACCTGCAAACGGCCTGCTTCACAGGCTGCGAGAACGTATTGACAAAAGGCTGGTCCAGGGTTTTATTGGAGCAAAATATAAATTAGGACTCGGAAAAGAATTATATGATGATCTTGCCTTGGAGACGCTAGCGTCTCAACTACACAGACCTTTAAAAAAAGTTTCCGCGACGTAAAGTTGTCGCAAATGCCGTTGATGACATCTGGGCGATAGATTTAGTTGATATGTCAAATCTAGCTCAATTTAACGCTGGCGCCGATGGCGCTCCAAAAAGATATCTTTTTAATGTTGTAGATGTTTTTAGTAAATACGCGTTTAGTATACCAGTTTCGGATAAAACAGGGAAATCGATGACTGATGCGCTAAAACAAATTATTGTTAACACAGAAAGAAAACCAAACAGAATCTGGACTGATCACGGAGCGGAGTTTTTTAATAAAAAGTTTGAGCTGTTTTTGGAACAAAATGACATTGAAAAATATGTTACAGGAAACGAGGGAAAAAGCGTCATTGTCGAGCGATTTAATCGCACACTAAACGAAAAAATCCATAAATATTTGACAGCTAAAAACACGAATAAATATATTGACCATTTACAGAAAATTGTTACCGAGTATAATAACACAAAACACAGATCCATCAAAATGTCGCCAAATGACGCGATTACAAATCCAATACTAGCAAATGAAAATATGTACCGACGACACAAATTTAAAGTTGGCGATAAAGTTAGAATTTCTTTGACGAATAAAACATTTGAAAAAGGTTATACTCATAACTGGAGCGAAGAAGTATTTGTTGTTGATAAAGTACTTTTAACAATACCAGTTACATACTCGCTAAAAGATTTATTAGGTGAGCCTATAACTGGCAGTTTTTACGAGCAAGAACTTCAGAAAACAGAACAAGATGTATTTGTTATTGAAAAAGTTATTAAAAAGCGCGGCAACAAAAGTTTATTCAAATGGCGTGGATATAGCGATAAATTTAATAGTTGGGTACCAACTAAGTCGATTTCATCGACTGCGATATCATCGACTGCGATTTCATCGACTGAATAATATTATTATAAATTTCCTCATATTTTATTAGTACTGACTTACATTTTACTGGTTTGCATAAAGAAATTAAATGTGATTTTCTCGCATCATCAACTGGCATTAAATTAAATATTTTAACAAAAATAAAATCGTATTTTATATTTCTTTGTTGTCCAGGTATTTTTAGGTTTAAAAAAGGCTTTATAAGTTGCCAAAATATTTGATGCTCTGCGATAGTAAAATTAAATTTTATTATTTTTTTAGCAATATGGTACTTAACATCATATCGCCCAGTTGTTGGTCTGCTTACATTTTTTTTACTAACAACAACATCATCTTCTTCAGCGTCATAGTTATACAAAATATCTTTTTCAGTATAATCAGCAAATCTATCACTAATAATATTTTCTGATGTAACATTAGAAACTGAAACAAAATCTCCTGAATATAGCTCAGCCAGTCTCTCAATCAAGCTCATTATTATAATAATCTTTAATCTAATTAATAAATAATAAGATGTTCGAAGAAATAAAATATCATCAGCGAGTTAATATATTAAATCGCAAAGAATTATCTGAGTCAATTCGAGCTTGTTTATTAGGACATAATTTTTATTTTATTGATGTTATCATAACATTAGGTGATTCGGACAATTTTTTATTAACAGCAGCTGATGTCATGGAATTTAGTTATAATTGTCTTTCTCGGAATGATATAGAAAATATTATTAATTATCGTATTTAAAACTAAATCTATCAAATGTCAACATTGACGTTGCTGATTTAGTTTTGCCATCAGCGACAAATTTTATCACACGTGCATCAACTTTATAATATTTTGCCACAGATGCCATTGATCTAAATTTCATTTCTTCATTAGTTTCTAAATTTATTGAAATTATTTGTTTAGCCGGATTTTTAAAATTATTACCACCAGCATCTCCTCTTCTACTATTTTCTTTTGATGTTATCAGATCTAAATTTTCTAAACGATTATCGGTCTTAATTTTATTTATATGGTCGATAACTAAACTATTAGGTATTAGTCCGTTGAAAGTTTCAAACACAAAACGGTGTGATATATAATGAACAAAATTAGTTTTTTTACCACGTACCGTTACATGTAAATAACCATCTTTATCTAAACTTCCAACAACTTTTTTTTTGTTCTTATATGTCTAATAATTCCCTTATCATTTACTTCATATAGATCAAATTCCGGGTGAGGTTGAAATTCATTTTGTAATCCTAAATTTTCAATATTATCATCAGCAACTGTGCCATTTGCTCTATATACTCGTTGTCCTTTTGGAATATCACCGCAAAACAAAGTATAAATAAAATCTTTTCTAAACATTTCAATTCTTTCTGCATTATCGCCTTTTACTGAAATTAACATACCAGCTGGTGTTGGTATGCCAATAGCTTTTTTAGATGCTATGTTGATAACAGAACCAAGTGCATTTGCAGCATATAGGTTGTATTTATGATGTACATGATAAGTTTCTTGCTCTTCCGCTGTCAGTGGCAGATATCTCAAAATTTATGTCATTATACTATAAGGTTTTTCATATCTCTAAATAAAAAAATTCAATTAAATATAAAATATTACTATATATATATAATGTTAAAATTGCGAGATATTGCTAAAAAGAGCATTATCAAATCAGAAAAACTTGCTTCAGCCTTTTCAGGTTATGACAATAGTTATAAACTTGATGATCAAAATGTCTTAGCAAATTTTAGCTCTACAAATTTATTTCATCTTTTACAACCTGTCATATGAGGATAACTTGCGGCTCATAAAAGTATCAATCTTATAGTCTTATTTTATCAAAGTTACATGCAGTCGAGGATGTACTTCCTGAAACAAAAAGTTTTGACAGCGAAATTTCAGAACCATATTTAACAGCAAAATCGAGAAAAATATTAACTGGAACAAACATTGCCGTGGTCGCCGATGAAATACATCAAGAAATAAACAAAACATTAGAAGAATTTACTTTGTCAGGATCAGGTTGGAAATTTGAAATGATAAAAGAAGTTTTATTTCACACAGCAAAATATAACGTACTTCGCGGCAGCGGAGCTAATAGCGCTACGTCGATCTCCCTCAAAAAATTAAAAACAAAAAATGCTGTATAAATGTGAGAAACAATGATGACAAATGTTTTCGGTGGTCTATTCTTTCTGCGATGTTTCCAAAAGAACAAAATGCTGATCGCGTTAACAAGTATTTTCCACACGAGGACGAACTAAATTTTTCAGGAATAACTTTTCCAGTAGCAGAAAATCATATACCAAAGTTTGACAAACAAAACAATATCTCAGTAAATGTTTTTGGACTAGATGAGAAAGAAAATGTTTACCCGAGATATATCTCAGAAAATGCTACACAGTTGACAATAAATTTATTATTTTATCAGGGACATTACTGTTGGATAAAAAACTTTAACGGATTAGTTGGCAGACAGTACAGTAAAAATAAAAATAAAAAATATTTCTGCTATAGATGTTTGCACGGTTTTTCTAGCGAAGGAAGATTGCAGGAGCATCTCAAATACTGCGTTAATGTTCAAAGAATAACTATGCCTGGCGAAAAAGAAAAAATATTGAAATTTTAAAATTATAATCATAAACTAAATATTCCTTTTGTTATTTACGTTGATTTCGAGTGTCTACTTGTTCCTGTGGTTGGAGCTGAAAATAATCCAAATAAATCCAGTACTAGAAAAATACAACAGCATATTCCTTGTGGAGTAGCTTATAAAGTAGTTTGTTGCGCTAGCGATAAATTTTCATCTCCGATAAAGTTATATAGAGGTGAAAATCCAGCCGTGTGGTTACTAAAAAATTTAATAGACGAGGTTAATAAAATTTCGAACAGATTATTTAAAACAGCTCCAATGAGAATAACGTCTAAACAACAACTCGATTTCGATAAAGCAGTTGATTGTCATATTTGTGAAAAGTTGCTGGACGATTCCAAGGTGCGAGATCATTGTCATTTGACCGGCCAATATCGTGGGGCAGCTCATAACAGTTGCAATTTAAAATTTCATGCTCCAGATTTTATTCCTGTAGTTTTACATAACTTTCGCGGCTATGACAGTCATATCATTGTAGAAGCTTTTGGTGATGAAAATATTAAAGCTAAACTAAAACTAAATAACGTAATAAAATGTATTCCAAATAATTTTGAAAAGTATATGTCAGTGACGCTCGGCAAATTACGCTTTATTGACAGCCTGCAATTTATGGCAGCATCATTAGATGAGCTTGTCAACAGTGCTACAAGCGCTGGTAGCAATTTCGCTAACCTAAAAAGTTGCTTTGGTAAAAATTATACCGATTTGACAAAAAAAGGTATCTTTCTGTACGAGTACCTCGACGATTGGAGCAGATTTGATGAAACTTCTCTGCCTGACAAAGATAAATTTTGCTCGCAACTCAAAAACGAAAATATCACAGATGACGAATATAAATATGCACAAGATATTTGGAATAAATTTGATTGTAAAACATTTGGTGATTATCACGATCTATATTTGAAAACAGATGTATTATTGCTAGCAGATGTTTTTGAGAGTTTTCGTCAAGTTAGTCATATAAATTATGGATTAGATCTCTGCTGGTATTATTCCGCTCCAGGGTTGTCTTGGGACGCTCTACTAAAAACGAGTAAAATAGAATTAGATCTCTTGACAGATGTTGATATGTTTTACTTTATTGAAAAAGGTATCAGAGGTGGAATTAGCGTCATAACAAAGAAATATGCAGCCGCTAATAACAAATATCTGAAAAATTACGATAAAAATCTCCCGTCGAGTTACATTATTGATCTAGATTATGTGAATTTGTATGGCTGGGCCATGTCAGAGCCAATGCCACACGGTGGATTTCATTGGATAACTCCAGATCAATTTCTTAAAGAAACTGAAAAAGATTTACCTAGAAAAATTAATATAGATTTTTCAGATATCTCATATTTTGTTGAAGTTGACCTAGATTATCCTAGTTCGCTACACGATCTACATAATGATTATCCGTTTTGTGAAGAGTCAATGATAATTGATTATAGTTTATTATCGCCTGAACAACGAGCAACGACGACATCAAAAAATTCGATTGTTAATAAGTTAGTTCCAAATTTGTTAGATAAAAGAAATTTAAAGCAAGCAGTAGATGCTGGACTAATTCTGAGAAAGGTCCACCGCGTGCTAAAGTTTAATCAGTCGAAGTGGATGGCAAATTATATTGATCTAAATACAAAACGTCGTGCTGTGGCAAAGACCGACTTTGAGAAAAACTTTTTCAAGTTAATGAATAACTCGGTGTTCGGTAAGACGATGGAAAATATTCGAAGGAGGGTTTCTTTAGAAATTGTCAATGATATTAGTCGCAGAAATAAATTAGTTAACGATGATGGTTTTGTTAGTATGAAAATATTTAATGAAAATCTTGCTGCAATACAACGACGAAAAACAAATTTAAAGTTAAATAAACTGATTTATGTTGGTGCAGCTGTACTTGATATATCGAAGTGGCTGATGTATAATTTTCACTACAATTTTACCAAAAAGCAATGGCCAGATTTGGCGTTGCTATTTACTGATACGGACTCGCTAGTTTATAATATAAAATGTGAAGATGTATATGAAGATATTTACAATAATAAAAGTCTGTTCGATTTATCAGATTAGCCAGCATATAGTGGATTTCAAGATAACTCAAATAAGAAAGTTATTGGTAAAATGAAAGATGAGTTTATGTTTATGCCGGTGAGAGAGTTTGTTGGATTAAGAAGCAAAATGTATGCTGTTATATTAGATGATAATAAACTTACAAAGAAAGCTAAAGGTATTCCTCGAGGATATGTGAAAAAGATGATGAATTTTAACGATTTTAAAGCAGCGCTAAACAATAGCGTCAGTTTTATCAAAACTAATGTCATAAGAACAAATCATCATAAACTTGAAACAGATACGATTATAAAACGTGGACTAAGTAATTTTGATGATAAAAGATATTGCAGCGATGGAATTAAGACTCTAGCGATTGGACATGATACAATTAATTTTGTCTAAACATTAGAAATAATGTTTGAAAATTTAACATTAGCAGATGGAGGTAATAGCAAAATAAAAAAAATAATGGTCAATAGCCAACAATTATCATTTGAATTTAATGATGAAATTTCAGGTATTTGTTTTAGTAAACTTGACAGAATTAAACTATCCCTTATTAGATCAGATGACAGCAAATACTTGAGTTATCTCGAAAGTTTACGAGACGAGCTTGCATTGAAATATAATAATTTACATAATCCAATCAGCCAGCAGCAGTACACAAAAATTAGTATGGACTTAGACCGGTCAAAGGTTTTTGCAAAAGGTAGTAAGTATCTTCTCAGTAAGATAGCGATGAAAGAATTATTTGAGTGTCGTCGTAAAGTATCTGGTAGAGTTAAATTCTCGTTATATAATCATGATAGCACATATTACTTGATAGCAAGTGTGGAAGTGCTATCTGTTGGTCAAGAAGTATAACCTTTTTAAAAAGAAAGATAATACTGTTCCAGCTTAGTGTAAGTTATCTAACATATCATATGTGATTTAGATTTTGCATTGTAAAAATTTGGTTTATTTTTTTGGTTATAAAACTTATAATCAGTGAGTTTTAGTCTTTTTATTTCAAATTTTTGCTTAATTCACTGCATTTTGATCAAGCGAGACAACTCCGTTAAGCAAGGTATTCGTTGATCAAGCGAGACAACTCCGTTAAGCATAGCTTAGTAACAAGCAGTTGTCTGCTATGTAATGTGAACTTACATAAGACTAACGTTGGGTTTTTATTAAAAAGCATTTAACTCTAAAAGAGAACTTGCACAGACAAACAGACACAAAACTAAAAAAAAACTGTAATTGTGACTATAAATATTCTAACTAACATACAAACAGACAGGCATAAGATTAAAAAAAAACTGTAATTGTGACTATAAAGCACATGAGATTTAATTTCACACAGCAAGTTATTTTTAGATAGCATGTGCAGCATGCGCATAATAAAACTTATTGATTTTTCTTACTATCTCCTATCAACGGCTGATGAAACACAGACTTTTAACTGACAGAAATGCTGATTTTATACACATTGTATAAACCTCTCCAATGTATTTGGAAATTGAAATATTTTACAATAAATGTTATTTTATTCAGAAATCCACACTATAGCTTATAATAATTATGATTTTTTTATTCTGTATATTGTAGTAGCCTGTGTAGTATTAGTTAACTATATAATAACTTTTTTAACATATATATATATAATAAAGTCCGGTGGCCGATTGCTAACGCGCTGGATGCTTGTGCTCAAGATCCGTGGTTCGAATTTCATGACTGCCATATGGCGACGAGAGGCGATTTTGATGCCGAAAAAAATTGCTTTTAAGTAGGGGCGTAGCCAGCCCGTCTACTGCTTCAATAGAAAATTTGTACACTCCTCTCACCATATCACTTGGTGGGTGTAATTTTGCACCCCTGGGTGATTATGATGGGGGTAGTGTGCAAAAATTTCTATTGAACGTAGAGAAGGCACGTAGTATTGTCCTAAGATAAGTTTATATGTAACTGTGCCGTCCTAGAGTTAAAGTTCTTAGAATTAAGTTTATATGTAACTGTGTTTGTCCTAGACAGCCCTTCGAATTTCTAATATTTCGTTTCGATTAGGAATTTGCTGGGGGTGGGTGGGGTGTGTGTGTCTATGCGACTGTGCTGTAAATATGCTTGCTGTAAATACACTACTGTAATTAAGATTCTGTGTTTTGTGCTGTCCTTAATTAAGATATAATCATATGTATATAATCATCTTCATGTGTATATAATCATATGTATATAATCATCTTCATATGTATATAGTCATCTTCATATGTATATAATCATCTTCATATGTATATAATCATATGTATATAATCATCTTCATATGTATATAATCATCTTCATATGTACATAATCATATGTATATAATCATCGTCATATGTATATAATCATCTTGAAACAGTCCTTAGGGACTATTATTTTTATATTAAAGCATGTATAGCTTTAGAAATATCGTTATCAAATAAAATATCAACCATATTATCAATAAATGTCATCACATCATCTGCCCAACCCGCTATTCTCACATCATTTTCAGCCGCGAATAACCAAACTGATCCATATTTTGGCGATATATGATATCCAACTTTTTTAATATAATCGCTTATTATTTTATTTTCTATACCAGTATAACCTGAGGCTGCTCTAATCGAATTAAATCTCTTACAAAATCTGTTTGTCAGATCAAATCCAACATGTCGGGTTGGATTATAGTGATACATTATATACAATATTTCATTTGTTTAATATGACATTTTGTCTAAAACTATAAAAATAATAACATTATTTTGCTGATAAGTATAAGAGACTGTAATAGTAGTATAGGTAGTTGAGTTGTTCCTATCTCAGGAAACCCCCTACCCCCAAAACAAATTTTGTCAGAAATATGAAAGTCATCATTTTGAGCTAAAAAAGGCTGCTGACAAAATGTTAACGTATAACGTTTTGGAGGGGTACGGGGTTTCCTGAGAGAGGAACCTCAACTACCTATACTACTATGACTGGTTGGTCATAAATGACAATCGTGCCAATTTGATATCTAATGTGATGTTTAAGTCGTCTAAAATAAAATGGGGACCGATCTGGTGTCAGATATTGCCCGTGGTCAACTTACAATTCTGGTTATAGCTACTCCTGTACGGTATGTCTTATTGACATGGGGTTTCTCGCCAAAATAATTGTTATGATGTCTAGTTGGTCCTAAGTAAATGATACTGATCTGATGTCCAGTATGACTGCCTACATGAAAATATTGTTTTCGCTACTTTACCTCAACAGTTATATATATATATATGTATATATATATATATATATATATATATATATATATATATATATATATATATATATATATATATATATATATATATATATATATATAAAATCATTAGTCATGGTTAGTACTGGCATTTTGTATTAAAGATTAAAGCTAGTTATATAGAATTCTATTATACAAACAAATATATGCAAACTTTTACAATGATAAGGAAACTATCATGCATTTTCAATCATAAACACCTCTATAACTTGATTTGTGAGACACATCTATGATATACAAAAGGAACTAGTCGAGTGCAGATGACACGAAAATAGAATATAATTCACACCATCAAACTATGAGAACGTCTGACGCAGATAACATTGCAACTACTGCATTTCTAATTTAAGACAAGAGTAAACCTTTAATTTGTTAAGTGATAATATGACAGCTGTCAATTAAATTCCAAAATTAATCAAGAGCTTCTCAAAGGGACTCACACTCTACTGCCTGAAAATGTTTCTCAGGAATTCAAAATAAGAGAATTGCTTCCTCATTACTGTAGAGTATTGAAACCATTTTTTATATTCTTCAGCGATATCAATATTTTTTAATTAAAGCTGTGGTGTGCAAATTGAGTGTTGCTTTCACACCATTTTTGTTTACAAGGCTTCATAAGACGTCTTCTAGTGGAAGCTCCTGTATATATTAAGAACAATATTGTTGTGGCTATATTTGACATCAGCTCAACACCATTGTTATTTTAGATCAAAGATACATTATAAGAAGTCTTCCGGTGAAAATCCTACATCAACATTACTGTCACGTTGTGGGAAAATCTACTGATGCTTCATGCATACATAACTTCTAATAGTTAATTCGTAGTTAAGAACACCATGGATGATCTCAGTACTTATTATGTAAGATTACGATTACAGACCCGATTCTGGACACAAAGAAACAGCCTGTCTGTTGTTGTAATTACGCAATGACCCATCCAAAGTAAGTTCACAATGAATTCTGCAACCAAGCCGACGAAATAGAGACTCCAATGTTTATTTTGCAATCCATCAGTGATGTCTCGACCGACTATTTCGGGCTATGGGAAAACGGAAACCCGAGAGTGACAAGTACGTTTTAAATTATCAAGGCAGTTTTCAAAGATACCAGACCGTATCCAGTCAAAACAGAGATTCCAATCTAGGGCCGAGTCAAACTAAATCCATTTTTCAATCAGTATATGTGTGAAACTCGCCAGGGGCGGATCATAGAGAAGTTGGGATCCATTAGACTGCATAAATTGTGCGCTCTTTAAATGGCGGGAATGAAATTCTAGTGAAATTCTAGGTTAGGATTTGCAAACAAAGGCTTTTTGAGGTAACATATCTTCACCCGGATATTTGTCTTATTTTCATAAATAGGTGTTGTAAGACTGATACATTATTATGTACAGTTAGTTTATTATCAACATATCGTAACGTAGCGTATTGCGAATTAATAACATGCAAGATTGACGTATGTAGATTGTTGGACTGGAATCGAAGTGGATTGTGTAATTTGCTACTATGTTGCATCGTGATGCATAACTTAATTTATTAGAGAATTGTGTTAGAGCTTGTTTCTGCTTCATCAAGACATGAATATATAGATTGTGTATTATGCAGAGTTAGTCATTATTGGACTTACGCACACATAAATAGTTATTTGTATATTTGTGTGTGTTTTTTTATAATTCGTAGAGTAGGAAATGCGTATGATTGCTAGTGATGAGAAGTTAACAGTTAGGAATGTGTATGCATGTATTAGAACTGGTTAATAATATTACTATTATAGTACAATTATTACAGAACAAAGCGTGTATGGAATATTTAGATGGGTGTGCGTGAGTTGATCTATTAATTTATTCGCCATTATTCTGATGAAAGGTCTGTAAGAGCGTGGTGAATTTTCCTGAGATTAGAGTAAGGAGACAAAAATACACGTCCCTTCTAATTCTACAGAAATCTTTCCGGGTGGGTGTTAGGGACGACATCCAAGGACAGGAGACGAGAGAAGAGACGTGGAGAGCACGTGGTAGGCGTTTATAGTGACATCTGCAGTTTGTGTGGTGGTGCAGTGCCGGAAGGAGCACGTGATAGAGAGTACCGGAAGTATCGGAGGAACGAATCCGAAAGTACCAAGAGAGCACGTTGTCAAGGGTACCGGAAGTACCTAAGAGACACAAGAGGCTAACAGGGATTGATAGATGAATAACAGAGTCAACACTAAAAGGAAGCACTCTCACTTAAGACCTTTAATTTCATATGATGGAATAATAATTGGCAACTGTTAATAAGTTATTGACTGTATTTGTTCGAAAGATATTGCGATCGAGAAATATGTTTATGAAATTGTTGAATATAGTTGCCATATTTTATTAAATTGTTCCACTTTTCACCTTGAGTTATTTATATACCTAGACCGTCGGCATTGCTGACTCGGGGGCTCGGAACAATTTAAATTTTAATTGTCCACCTTTCTCCGGTATTAGAAATAATACCGTAAGAGGCATGTGAAAATTACTTTCAACATTACCTTTAAACCAGAAGGATTAGAAATAAAATTTTCAAGATGGCGGCCATACTGGATTTCAGATTGGCGCCACTTTCATTTAGAACTATATATATATATATATATATATATATATATTTCATTTAGAACTATATATATATATATATATATATATATATATATATATATATATATATATATATATATATTCACTCTTTCTACCTCACGGACAGCTCCGGTGGCCTAGTGGTTAGAGCGTCCACCTCAGATGCGGGAGGTCGCGGGTTCGAACCCCGGTCGAGTAATACCAAAGACTTAGCATTAAGATGTTAGTGTTAGGCCCGGTGTCAGGATAATGTGACTGGGTGGGACATCATGCTACATGTTTGCGGCATGATGTCCCAGTGCTAGACAGACTGTAAACTGCCACACTGCAGACATTGTAGCGATATGACTGAAAAATTGTTAAAGTACGTTAAAATCCAACACACACACACACACACACACACACACACGCACACACACACTCTATCTCACATATTAGGCACGATTTTAGTGTACCTTATACACTACTGTGCAGTCTAAAGTAAACATAACCCGTCTTGTGCATTTCTGCATAAGTGTGATACTTACAGGTTACTGCATTTGTATGGGAAAATATGAACGAGTTTTTCGGATGCATATACTGCACGACCATGAATCAGTATCAGTCGTAGTTGTCACGGAGCATGAAGGCATCATTGAAGTCTCTGTGTAAGTACTTTGGCTCAAGGTAAATTCACCATAAATCAATATCAGTTTTAACAGTCTGATTCTATCACTATATTTGTTTTCTTCCTGTTGTTTTCTTCAATCATTTTGGTCAAATCTAGTACTAAAACATCATAAATTAGTTTTATTTTCTTCTCTTTTGGAAACTTGCGATAATAAAGTCTTTTATGGCATCCTGATAAATTATTCATTTGTTTGATATTTGTAAAGAATAATTTCATTTACAAATATTTTCTCGTTCCTTCTCTCAAATTCTCAATTTGTTTACCATACAGAGTTAAATATGAACTTGAAGAAAACGAATCTTCCTCAAATACTTTGTGTTACTTTGGTCTAAAATATGTATTAAGTTAACCTTAGTATTTAAGCCACCGTAGTGTTTCAAACAAGACAATTCGATATATATTCTTTCCCTTTAAAGCCTAGCTGCGTGTAAAACTTCCAATTTCTGTAATAAATCACATATTTATGTGTTTTACATTGTACATATCAGTTTTCGTACAGATGATTTTTTTTTTTTATCTTACATATCAGTTCTGGTACAGATGATTTCGCACCTATCTCATAATCTGCCAACTTACGCAAGTTTGATTAAATCATCTTCATCAGGAATTGAAGTTTCTAGAGTTAAAGTGCAGCCCCGTTAAAATGGTCGAGCAAAAGCAATGGTATATCAAAATTTACTCCCGAAATAGAAAAAGTGTCATATTCGTCTGTTATTCCGGACATATTTTCTGCTTCTCATTTAATTTCTTAATCAGTTGCATATCAAAAGAGTATTTACGGTGTGTATTGTCTTATATCCAACTGATAGAGACTATTAGCATCCAGGTACGTAATAAAACGGCCTTGACCTTGACCCGTCATACTTTCCACCAGACTGTGTACGTCCATTTCTTCCTAGCAATAAATTACAAATTCCATTTCGTATTCTACCTTCCATAAGCAAAATCATGCAAATTCCACTTCGTATTCCGTTCTACATCATAAAAGCATACTAATTCTATTTCTTATTCCACTTTCCATAAACAAAAGCATACTAATTCCACTTCGTATTCCGTTCTACGTCATTAAAACATACTACTTCCATTTCGTATTCCACTTTCCATCAATAAAGTCATACTACTTCCACTTCGTATTCCGTTCTACATCATAAAAGCATACTACTTCCATTTCGTATTCCACTTTGCGTCAATAAAATCAACCACTCCGGTGGCCAAGTAGTTAGAGCGTCCGCCTCGGATGCGGGAGGTAGTGGGTTCAAACCCCGGTCAATTCATACCAAAGACTTATACAAATGGTACTAACAGCTTCCTCGCTTGGCGCTCAGCATTAAGAGGTCAGTGTTAGAACTGGTCGGCCTGGTGTCAGGATAATGTGTTGGGTGGGAAAGGATGCTACAGGTCTGCTGCATGATGCCCCAGTTCTAGACATCACTATAAACTGTCATTCTGCAGACATCGTCGCGATATGACTGAAAAATTATTAAAGCTACGTTAAAAATCCAAATAACTCTCACTCTCAACAAAATCGTACTAATTCCAATTCATACTCCATTCTACATTTTAAAATCGTACTAATTCCACTTGATATTCCATTCTACATCATAATTTCATACTATTTCCATTTCGTATTCACTTTCCGTTAATAATATCAAACTAATTCCACTTCATAATCCATTCTACATCATACAATGATACTAATTCCACTTCGTATTTCATTCTGCATCATAAAATCATATTAATTACGCCTCTTATTCCACTTTAATCGTTAGCAACATACTAATTCCGTTTCGAATTCCATTCTCAATCACTAAAATCACATTAATTCTCCATCATCTAAGTCATGTGATACTAATTCAACTTCGTATTCCATTTTCCATCATCTAAATCATATGATACTAATTCAACTTCGTATTCCATTCTCAAATATTAAAATCGTACTAATTCCACTTCTTATTCCATCCTTCATCATTAAAATAATATCATATTAATTCAACTTCGTATTCTTCCCCTGCATCAAAATCATAATAATTCCACTTCGTATTCCATTCTCCATCATAAAATCATATTAATTCCACCTCTTATTCCATTCTAAATCTTTACAAACATATTAAATCCTTTTCGTATTAAATATTTCTTCATCAAATAATACTAATTCCACCCTTCATTCCACTCTCCATCATTACAAACAACTAATTCCATTTCGTATTCCATTTTCCTTCATCAAATCTTACTAATTCCATTCTGAATCCATTCTTCATCAGTAAATCATATTAATTCCACTTCATATTCCATTCTCCATGATCAAAATCATATTGTAACGAATGTTCGTTGCTGAATTTTAATTTACATATACCCTATAATAAAGATGAGCCGGTAAGTAATCCGGAAGCACCAAGATTATTTCAAAGGAACATGGTCTTTTGATCAGCTTCGACTAATGCCTCAGGCATAGCCGGCTATTATACAATTCTCGTGGAAGCAGCCAAGAGTGGGACGTTTGGCAACGGGTTAAATTCAAACGGACTAAAATCAAATGTATTCGACTCAGATGGCCCAAACAGAATGGGGGCGTGGTCCAGAATTTAGGTGGGAACAGGCATCATTTATATAGGAAAACTCAGGTCACAGTTTCCTAGGAAAGGGAACTGTGTGGTTAAAGGAATTCCAAAGGAAGGCGACCCCGAGATTCGTGGTGACTTATTTCGTAAAGGGAAACTGGGCTTGAATTTAAAGCTTCGAAAGAAGCTTTGATCGTGTACGAGGCGGCACAATAGTAGAAGAAAAGGAGGAGGAGAAAAATTCATGAGTGGAAAGAAGGAGGAAGTAAGAAGTAAAAGGATGAAGGAAGAAAGGTGAACGGAAGAAGAGGTGGAAACGAAAGAAGGAAGGAGGGAGGAGAAAGATTGAAACAGATGAGCAGAAGGGACAACACAAAGAGTAGTGCAATAAGGGTCTTTGAAGAATCTTTCTTGGTATTTCGAAATACTCTATCAGTAAACAAGTCAGCTGATCTACACCAGCCAATCAGGAAATATGTCAGGTATCGTTTTAGAAAACTTCAACTCCATTCACAAGAACTCATGTCATTGTTGGATTAGGTGATGATTGGAACTTTATGAATGAAATAATTAATGCATTTTATACATGACTCATCTTACAGTGCAAACCCATTCAGAGAATGCTATTAACTAAATGACCCTTACAAAACTATTATTTTGAAAATAGTACACATAATATAGTTATGCATAACACAATATTCTGTCCAAATTTGATATGTATAATTGTTGAATAAACGTATAATGACATATATCCATTTCTCATCTGGTTAATATTGTAGGAGGCTTTTTGTTCTATGGTTTACAAAAATCTTGCCCTTGGTCATGAGCAGATCTCTTGATGAGTCTGATCCCAAAGTCTAATAACTGGAGAATTAGCCTTCGGGTCATAACTTTGACAGTAATGAGATCCTCACCCTATAACCAGGTCTAGCCGTGTGAGTTGGGGGGAGACATATAGCCTACGTCTTAACCACTAAGGGGCCTCGAAAAACGTTTTTTCAATAAACTATTCTGAAATTAGCAAAATATACTTCGTTGTGTAATTAGTTGTCTTTTAACTCTTTATATAGTAAATTATATGGACTTTTGTTGGCATTCCAAATTCCAATATTACCAGGACCTAGGGACCCTAAACTCTCAAAGTGCCCCGGGCCTCTCTCAACGCCTGGAGGGGCTGCTTATAACAATAGTATGACCTACTTAGCACATAAAGCCATATTCATACATGCAAATGACATTGGCCAATAAAATCAATGAGCCCACTACCCTAAGCTATATGTAAACTTACTAGGCATGGAGAGAAAATATCAGGTATGCAACAAAAAGTGAACATTGCGTCAGGTCTCATCCCTTGGAGCCAGCTCGTAAAAGATCAGATATTTCATAGGGAGGGTGAAATACTCAAGTTTCTCACCCATGAGGTGAACATGATTTTTATTTTATGCTCAAGGACTGCTCCGGTGGCCTAAGTGGTTAGAACATTCGTCGCGGGTTCGAACCCCGGCCGAATCATACCAAAGACTTGTAAAAACGGTGCTAGCATCTGCCTCGCTTGGCGCTCAGCATTAAGCGGTTAGTGTGTTCGGACTGGTCGGCCTGGTGTCAGGATAATATGTTGGATGGGACAGGATCTACATGTCTGCTACATGATGCCTCAGCTCTAGACATCACTATAAACTGCCACTCTGCAGACATCGTAGCAATATGACTGAAACATTGTTAAAATTGTTAAAGCTACGTAAAAAACTCCAACACACACACACACACACACACACACACACACACACACACACACACACATTTTATGCTCAAGCGTATTGACTAGCAATATAACAAATTGAAGCGGCAGATTTCTTACCGGATCTCGCAGAACTGTTTACTGTTTATGTTCTGCTGTGATGTATATATTCGCACATAAAATGTGTCAATAATAATTTAATTTTCTTTCCTAATTCAAGGCCAAAAGTCACATAGAAATAGAAGGCAAAAAGCTATGAACGTGGTGGAATTTGAACTGCGTATTACTATGTGAGAAGAGGCCATACTTACCACAAGAGCAATCAAGTGATATATGACAGATGCAATTTCTCCATCATAATGTTATCAGTGTCTATATGAAGTGGATTGAAAAAATAACTTGTAATTCTTTCGAGTGAATTATCAAACTTACTTCTATTGGAAAGTGTTCTAATTCACGGGCATTTATATAAATGGTCATTAATGGCTGGTATACGATATTGCAAAATCTAATACAATTTTAGCATAAAGTGATACATTTATGCACTAATATTTAAGCAAAACGTTTGAACTATAACTGAATACAATCGACCATTATAAACCATTGTGACCCTAGACATCTCAGCAGAGAATTAACAATACAAGGTCAACCTGTAACAGTTTAACTGCCAATCAGGTTTGTACCAACAACGTTTTAAGGTGAAATTTAAACCGCCATTGTTCGGGGCAGAATACTTTACACTGTAGACATTGTGCTTTCGGGAGGCGGTGAAAAATCTGTACAATTCCATCTTTTTGCTGCAACAAATTTAAAACAATCATATCCCACCCCGGCAAGACAAAAGTTGCTCCTGTTGTTTAACTGTAAATGTTTATACTATAATTTGTACCGGTGCACACCAGTGCCCAGCAAGACATACGAGGAAGTAAAACTAATTAAATCAACACATTTTGAAAAGAATGTTTTGGATCACTTAATCAAGGATAAAATGCTTTGTTGTTAAATGAGGTTAGGTAAGTGAAAAAAAATCAACTTTATTAATTTAAATAAATTTCTTATTTTATTTAGCATCATGTTAATACAAAAACATCTTCAAATAAGGAGAAGAATGGCCTGTCTGTTTAACCTGCAACCATGGAATATGCATCAGGGTATTATATACTTGGTATTACGGTATCTCGCGTTTTTTATTTGAAGGAATTGTTTCCTTCACGTCATCCAGCATACATAATAACTTTGATCACGCAAGGTCAACCAGACACAGTGTATTCCTGTTGGCAGTTATACGGTCACGTGATGGCGAATTACCATTTTTACCGTATTATACCTATGAACTCTCTGTTTCATGAATATATTGGTTTGAAATCCAGGGAGACAGTTTGATTTATTTTATTTATTTCGTTAAAGGAAATATTAAATATATAAATAAAACTGCAATACAAGACACGTAGAGTCTTTTATAAATTTCAAGGATCGTAGATCTCGTAGCAAAAGGTACATGATACTGATTTCAGCAAGGGACTTCTCTTTGTCATTATTTGGCACAGAAAATATTGAACAATTTGTATATTTAAAAGTGAGTAACACTCAAATCCAATGGCATTTTGGCTCAGTAATAATTATGTATTATTGAATCACAATAAATAATTCAATCTTTGAGTGAATTCCAATTAAATAGCCAGAATCACTTAATTGTTAGGACATCAAATGATGCAATGGTATTGAAATGAAAATCAGCTCAACATCTATTACATATAATTGACAATCTAAATGACAAGATTAAACTGCAGTCAGTGTTAAAAATTTCAATGACTCACTGAATCTTAAAGAAACTTACTTATTCTGTAAATTGTCTGCCTTACTAAAATACTCGGATTTTCAAGAAACATATTGTAAGATTCACCTACGTTACCTTTGTACTTTGAACCCAGATACTGAAACTTCCTGCATTCCAAGAAAAGCAACCATGTCACTTTTCAGTTTGTAAACTACGCCTCAATCGGGGTCATATGCAAATCTATCGGGGTGACAGCAAATCACTATGGCTGGCTATAAAGTAGAGCATCTCATGTGGAATAAATTCGCATGATCATTTCATTAAACAATAATTTTATCATGTTATAAAAATAAAGAAAAACTCTAACTGAATTATTATATTTTCGTATTTTACCAACATTGCAACGTTTTTCATCTTACCACAAAATACTCGTAAGCATAGCATCTTGAAACAGGGTCTTAAATCTACTTCGGTAACAACCGAAAACGGAAAGTATCACAAGGAGGCTGCAGTTCGTTACCATGTTATCAATACTGTACACACAAATTAATCTGAAATCTAAACAACGAATATTTTGAAATAAGTTATCACCTATGGAATTATATACGCGTTGTTTGTGTGTATTACATAAATAAACAACCATTGTTCCTGTCAATGTCTGGAAACGTTCATCTTGATTATATAGTGCAATCAATCGGACCACACGTACTGCTTTTAACCTCATTATTACGGATATGGAGGCGAATAAGAAGGAATTTTTTATAATTGAAATTTACATTGTTGTAGTGACAATGTCTAATTCCAGATAGTCTATTTACTATTTAATTTTTTGTTTCAAGTTTGTACACATTTAAAAAATACTGCACGCTGAGGGACAAATGACCTCAAAATACCCTGAAAATAATAACGACCTTTTTAGGCTTGTTGTGACACTCTTAACAATTTCCAAGCAGGAGCGACATACCTCAGTGGTTAGCGTGCCGGATTCGTGACTTGATGGCTGCGGGTTCGAATCCTCCTATCAGATCTAACAAATTCTGGAACCGTTGTGCCATGTCCAAGTCGCTTTAATCCAATTTACTAGCGACTACAAAAGACCCGACTTATTTTGCTTGACTATTACTTTTATACGGGTAACAGGTGAGGAATTTGTTTATGTATGTGTGGTCAACTCCCCATCCCCCCCCCTCTCTCTTTTGAAAAGGAAGGTGAAGTATACGAGAAGCTTGGCTGTGCAATATGCTTTGAAATTTAGTTAAACTTTGTTTCCAACAAACACTGAACAAATCCAATTTTTCGCAACATGATGTTTTTAAAACACCATTGAGGGTTCCGTAAAACTAAAATCCAAACAAAACCGATTTCTAAGGCTTTTCCCTTTATATGGCGAAGACATTTCTTAAGTGCAGATTAAAGTGAGGGTTTTGTAGCCAAAACGTAGTCCCCCCCCCCCCCCCCCCGCAATTATCGCGAAGTACTTGCTTGATCAGGAGTTTGACGCAAATTCATGTAGTAAGAAACCGGTGTCAAAACAATAATAAACATCGGATTTAATTTCACCAGTTATATAGAGAAGTAATTTTTAAGTTCATCGATCCATACATCCACATCCTACCAGATAAGCATCTCTCCAGCATCTAGTTGTATATGTTTTTTCTAGTCGTTATCATATCTTTTCTCCCATGTGTTCAATTTTGATTGATTCACATATTTGATGTCAATTACTAGAAGTGAAGACCTTTTGCTAGGATAAAATCACAATAAGAAATTGTACGGTATAACGGTATAAACTGTAATGCAAAATATTATTAAATTGTAAAGTGTTTATGGGTCATTGAAAGGGATGGATCTAGTCGTTCAGGGTTTGAAGATGGTAGGTTATGTAATTGTTTCTTTCTGACAAAAAGCTTGATAAGAAATATTTTATGTCAATATTTAAATTATCTTCCTGCACAGTCATCTGAAGTACGTCATTGTTCTCCAAGCCAGCATCCGGTATGTTCTTATCCCTGACCCAGAACATCCGGGTTTCGCTCACTCAGGACACTCTTCAAATGCTTAATACATTGTCTGTAGGCAGACACTTCATCTGTAAGTGTTGATTGTTTGAGCTGAGTGCTTATATAGGACATATATGTAAAAACATATTTTGGTCAGTTGAAGAATTTTTTCTAAAGTAATAAGTTAATTAAAAATAGTAAAAAAAAATTTTTTTCAGAACAAAATCAAATTTTATACGAAAGAAATGTTCGTTATTCCCCCCCCCCCCCAAATAAACAAGAGAAGATTCACTTAAAATATTTTAGTATAACAAAGTAAAATAAACAGAAAAAAAAAAACATTCTATTCATTGATCAAAGGTGTAAATATTTGTGCTGGATAGATTTTACAATATGATGAACCAATTAGTTCCTTCATAACCATTGTGCTTGAAGTATGTTTAACTTGATTATAATCTGTCTGTCTGTCTGTCTCTCTCATTTGTACACATTTTGTGCCTGAGCAAACTTTCTTGATTGTTATGCAGTGATGCATGTATATAAATTTACTAGGCAACTCACAATATATTCTTATCTCTATATTTTATAATCTCGATAATACTGCATGTTGCTTGATAATATTTGAAGGCAATCATCAAAACAGTTGGTAATAATTTAGCATAATGTACAATAAAAAGTTCTAAACATGTCTATTTGTAAATCAACATGAATGAAACACCTGATGCATGTGTGCACTCCTAAACACTCTGTACTTACAAGACACAACGAGTCCCACCATCACACATTTAATAATTCTTTGGCATAAAGCATTCTACACTAACACAATTTTAGGGATAACTACTGACCAAATTTAAGCGGAAACTTCGAAATTAAATTGAACAACAACAAATACGTATTGGATTTACTGATAGTTGAGTCCACAGATATCAGACGACTGTGATTACAGTAATGTATGGAAAATTAGGTATAAAATTAATGTGATATTTTATAATGGAGATCATTCTTAAAAGAATGTATCGCGTTCAACTTATTTACAACATTACTTTAGACAGCAATATCAGTATTATACAATGTGAATGAGCAATACAAATATTAGACCATGGTAAGCTCATGATAATTCGCGGTTCTCTTATTGTCATATCTGTCTCTGAAGCTCGTGTTCTCGTCCAGTCGGAGCATCATCTGCCTTCTGAGTCAGTCAAGACATTAAGAACTGCATTCGGAACCAGTTTTGTTCACATTACACCATGTGACAAAAATGCACAATCGGGATATCGCCAGATTTTTCTATCGTAGCGTATGTGGTGCACTCGACCGGTGGTAAATTACCAAACCCATCAAATGTATGTGTATTTCTGGAATAATATCTGAGGTTATTTATTGACCATCCGACGTTTCGGCTGGTTCTGTTCTTCAGTCAATCATATATTCTATGGTGTTCGATTGTACGTATCAATTGGCTTCCAGCCTCAAACATGAATATGGCATATACGATGACCTACTCTGCGCATCATTTATCGGAACACGTTCGGAACGTTCTGTCATTAACATAACATAGCCATTGCATAAATGCTACAGTAGCCGCCATTACCTATACAAGTACGCTGTTTAACAAATACTACTATAAGCACATAACTTATATATTCTTCAGATTTTGTAAAGACAGTCGAGTGGTTTTGGTAAAGATCTTGTCTTGAATGTTGTCCTTATTTAATTACTGACGGTTATATTGGAGAGATTTTTGACGCATCATGTGCAAAAATACTGAGGGCTTTGATCCCAAAATTTTGGCATCATGTGTCGAACTACTAATGACCTAAATGCCAGAAGTTTGGTATCATGTGTAGAAATACTAAAGGCCTCAATGCCAGTACACTGACATCATGTGTAGAAATACTAGAGGCCTAAATGCCAGAAGACTGGCATCATGTGTAGAAATACTAACGGCTTCGATGCCAGACGTTTAGCATCATGTGTAGAAACACTAATGGCCTAAATGCCAGAAGGTTGGTATAATGTGTATAAATACAAAAGGCCTCAATGTCAGAAGTGTGTCATCATGTGTATAAATACTAAAGGCCTCGATGCAAAATGTTTCGTATCATATGTAGACTACTAAAGTCCTTGATGCCAGAAGTTTGGCATTGTGTGAAGAAATTCTGAAGCCCTCGATGCCAGATGTTTGGCATCATGTGTATGAGAACTAAAGACCTAAATGCCAGAAGGCTGGTATAATGTGTATAAATACAAAAGGCCTCGATGTCAGAAGTGTGGCATCATGTATATAAATACTAAAGGCCTCGATGCCAGATGTTTGGAATCATGTGTATAAATACTAATTCCTCAATGCCAGAAGAAAGGCATCATGAGTAGAAATACTAAAGGTTTCGATGCCAGAATTGTTATTATATATTTTCGTTAATTTCTAAGGAGATGTTAAACAAAAAGTGATTCAAAATTTTAGGTTTCAATTTTTGGTCATATTATACCTCGGACCAAACTCGTATGCACACGTTTAAAAGTGTATGACGTCTCTGCCCTTTCTCTTATATTAAATTTGAAAGGTTATGATGTATTTATCCTTTAATTTATATTTAAATTTTGAAAGAGCATGATGTCTTTATCCTTTTATTTATATTTAATTTGAAAGATTATGATGTCTTTATCCTTTCATTTATATTTAATTTCGGAAGGTTATGATGTCTATATCCTTTCTGTCATATTTAATTTCAAAGGGTATGAATAATTACCTTCTCTGTCATATTTAATGAAATTCTTTTTCAGTTAGTTTTTATGCAGAATGAGTCGTTTCAAAACTTTGTTAGAATTACTATGAGCTGTCATATGCCACTGCGTATTGCCATCATTTATAGCAATGTCATTTGTTGTATTTATTATTATTATTATTATTATTATTATTATTATTATTATTAGTAGTAGTAGTAGTAGTAGTAGTAGTAGTAATAGTTGTAGTGGTGGTGGTAGTAGTAGTACTGCAATCATTCTTGATGGCAATTTGGCATCATTTGTTTAAACCTGAATTGCCTTTATTCATGGATGCTTTATGTCCAATTTGTTCAGATTCTGTTATGAGTAGTTTGAAAGAAGTTTTACGAATGTTTCTACATTTTTGATAAGCTTGGCCTATTATGATGACGGGCTTACATCATTTGTACACACTCTAACGGCCTTTATGTATGGATGCTTTGAAAATATATCTAATGTCCAAAGTTTGAAAAGTATAAACAAATTGTCGTAATTTTGCTATTAATACGGACCATATTTGATACTGATTAGCCATAATCTGCGGGGTGCCCCGGGTTTACCTAGCTTACGCCATCTCACCTCTGTCAGCGTGGGTTGGAGTCTCAGGGTTCGACCATTGTGAGTATGTGAGAAAGCTTGTCAGTAACTTCTTGTGAGTCGACTTTTCTTCCCGGGGCTTCCCCGGATTCTTTCTCCACCAGTTGTACTGGCTGCCATGTATATATCGTGTGCTGAAAGATGACGTTAAGTTTAAAACGACAACAACAATAAGTCATAATCTACAGGATACCAACAGGTTTTGATGCCAGAATAGGGTTAGATCTGACAAATTTAAGAATACCGGACACTCCCATGCCAACCCCAACGCACACACGCAAAAATGATCACGTTAAGGCTAGTAGGAATCAAGGTCGCTAAGGGAGTGATGTTATCCCCACCAAACCAATATAATTGCTATCTGAAATTAATGACATATATATTACAAAAATGAGACAAACAGCATAACGTTTGACTGTGGTTCTTAAGGGTTAGGCATTTCGAAACAAAAATGCCGGACATAAACGTGCCGGACAAGGACAGATTAGCTGAAAAGTTAACGAATAGCTACCATATGCTAGAATGTTTGTTGCCAAATTTCTGTGATTTTTTTCTTTCTCGCAATTTTGGACAAGTTATTTAAATGGCTTCTTGAGCCAGTAAATGAATTCATATTTAATAGTGGTTTTGCATCATTTATATCTACTTTAAAGGCTATTAGACTTATTATTTTTCTCAAATCAGGGCATACTCTGCTAAAAGTTTGCTTTACAAGTTTTAGTAACTATTAGACAAACCTAACCTTAAAACAAGGCCGACGGAATGTACACCTTGAGGGAATGTACACCTTGACGGAATGTACCACATACAACAGAGATGGTATGTAACATGAGAATCCCCAAAATAACCAATTAGTGAAAGTCTGCAGGCAGGGAAACGTTGTGACGTGCTTGTTTTGTTCTATTACACCGTCATCCCCATTTGTTGAAAAGGACCATTCATAAATTTCTAAATCGAAACATCTAAAAATCCATGGACAGATCCGTTATATATTCGAACCCAGTCAAGATTAATGCTTTATTGAACTGTTAGCCTCGAGAGGCCATCGAATACGTGACTGACGTACATGAATGATGCAAGCAAAACATGTGACATTTAACATTGTTGCTTCAAATCATGTTTAACTTAAACATCCTTTTTCTGAGTGGGACAGCGTTATAACAAGAGTGAGCTATAACACATAACTTTAGATTCAGTGACGGAGACCAGGAAAACACCCCCGACATTATGAAATATACACTTTGGGTAAGTTTATTTACATTTATTCTTTGCATAATCAATTATTATCGTGCTGTAAGTTTTTATAACGATGTAAATACCGTATAGTGTAGCTTAAAAGTCCGGTCAAGCTGTAAACATAATTTGCCAACAGATCAGGCCGTGGTCGGTGGGCTTAACGCGATTTTTCAGCATGAGATAGGCTGTACATGGCGGCCAGTATATCTGGCAGAAGAGGAACCCGGGAAAACCCCATGATGTAACCATCGACCCACGGGAAGGTACTGGCAATCTTTCTTACATACCCACACTGCCCAAGCGCGATACACTAACTCACGTGGCGGGAGATGGGATGGCAGTGATCGGTATAAGGCGAGCGCCTTATACCACTGTGCCACTTGGAACCCACAGATCTTGAAATGGATATTTTTTTCTTGGCTATGACTTACAAAGAGCAATTTAAAAATTTATAATTTTGTCTTCTTTTGATGGCTTACAAAGATAAACTTAATGTAGGAAATAAATCATTGCGAAGTACGTTTGCTTCAGAGCATTTGTATGCCTTTAGTTATTCGAAACGATTATCACTGATATTCATCGTCTATTCTCCGTTGCAGGATGACGAATAATTTCTTTATAGGTAAATATATGTAAACGGTTATCATTACCATTACTACTACGGTTACTACTATTACCGCTGCTGTTGTTGCTGCTACTACTATTGCTACCACTGTTGTTGTTGCAACTATTACTGCTTAATAATAATAATAATAATAATAATAATAATAATAATAATAATATGAAGTTGATGATGATGAGGAGTAGGTAAAGTCTTTGCCAGCATCTTAAGTGAAACCTTCTGTTATCCCCAACCCCCTCCCCCATTCCACAAAACATTATCTCATTCTTTCCTATACCTTTTGTATCAAACGTCTAAGATAATGGAAAACATCTAAGATCTAAGATTCTTAGTTCTGGTTTTGGAAAGGTTGAAACTTTTGTAATAAAAGAAATTTCAAGCACCGATGCACGCCATTTTTGCATGGATGGGAAAGGCCATATATTATGTGTGCTTTATTGTATAAATCAACGCAAGATGACGTAAAACTTTTTTTTTTTTAATATGATTAGCCAAAACAATGTCATTGATATAACTAATCTACCGCGAGGTTCCTGTACAAACTATATTATATTGCTTGACTGCAAGCAGAAAAGTGGCAACTAATGTTTCACAAATAAAATCATTGGTACAAACCAATGTTGTCCAGCTGAGATTGTAGTATAAAAGCAAAAGACGTTTACCAATGCATGTATGTCACATGACATGTTTAGAACATTAGATGATACAGAAAGGTCAAATTATGTGTCTAAGGTTAAAATTTCGCTATTGAGATATGGACTGGGATAAAGTTGCTACGCACAGGATATCGATACTAGTGAATTTATTTTGTCTTTATTATGGCAAAGAATACAAGATAACTTATTATTGGATTGCAGAAAGTTACAAGCAAGAATGTTCTAAATTTATATGCTCTGCTCATTATTTGATGATGGAACGGGGAGACGCAATAAAATTCCACGTCATCAACAGTTATGCCATTTATGTAATAACAATTTTATTGAAGATAAATATCATATAATTATGGTATATTTTATTTTATATATATATATATATATATATATATATATATATATATATATATATATATATATATATATATATATATATATATATATTTGATAAAATAAACAGCAATAACACGTAATTATCATGTCATGCAACTGTTAAATAGCTACACAAATGCAAACCCACGCTTGCTTATCAAACGACTAAAAATGTTAAAGATTTCCTAATTAATTCTAAACTAGAAAAAAAGCATCATGTAAAAAGGGATCATCAACTAAATCTAATAGACCTAGATGTTCGCACTGTTCTTTCGTTAATGAAAATACTGGTATTCAGTAGTAATAATGCGAAATAAACATTTAAAATGCATTGTGATACTAATTGTGCAACATCAAATGTTATTTATTTGATCACGTGCCAAACATGTGGCATCCAATATAGTGGATAAACCAGTCTACAAATATCTAAACGCATGAACCAACATAGATCAGACGTAAAAAAATTATATCGATCAATCTTTTTCATCTCATGTTGCCGCACATTTTAACGACAGTTCCCATACTTTGCAAGATTTTTCATTTTAACCTATTGATATACATGTAGCTGATTCTGAGATGGAATGTCTGTTAAATGAGACCTATTGGATTCACCGTTTTAATACGGTATATCCAAAAGGTCTAAATTCCAAAACTCTACATGATATTCATTACTTTTAAAAAAAAAAAAACATATAATGTGTTATGTTCTTTACACTGTTAAGGATTGGCATTTGAATTACGTCCCTTGTTACAATTAATTAAGAATATTTTTTATATTATTCTAATTTATAGAATAAAGTAAATAGTGAAAGTTATACACTAATATCATAAAAATAAGTTTACTGTTTAATTTAAAAGAAGAGGATTATGAAATAAATTTTCCATACATTATTATTAATTATTCAATCTTCAATATGATATCTAGGTATACTATATTAAAAATAATATAGTATACATAATAAAAAGTGTTAATAAAACTGTTTATTTCTATTTATTCATATTATATATATATATATATATATATATATATATATATATATATATATATATATATATATATATATATATATATATATATATATATATATATATATATATATATATAACACAGCTAAGTTACATATATTTGCACTTAAGGAAGGAGTGTGTTTGCGGTTTACTTTCGGATTTTTAAGGTAGCTTTAACAATTTTCAGTCATATCGCAGCGATGTCTGCAGTGTGGCAATTTATAGTGATGTCTAGCACTGGGACATCAGGCCGCAGACATGTAGCATCATGTCCCACCCAGTCACATTACCCTAACACCATGCCGACCAGTCCTAACACTAACCTCTTAATGCTGAGCGTCAAGCTAGGCAGCTGCTAATGCCACTTTATAAGTCTTTGGCATGACTCGGCCGGGGCTCGAACTCGCGCCCTCCCGTATCCGAGGCGGACTCTTTAACAACTTAAACAACCGGAGCGATCTCTTACAGAAGGAAAGAAGTATGAACAGATCTCATTTAATATAACATGAACTTTGCTATTCATAGCACATATAAAACATTTAACTATAATGCAATTAATGCAATCTTGTGCTGATGTACTATGGGCCTATAGCCTTTATTTACCCAATAATGTTTTTCTTGCATTGCTTGGTCTTGAATAAACCCGCTCATCTTTAAAATGGAAACACACACACACACACACACACACACACACACACACACACACAGAGAGAGGGTAGAATCCATTTGAGTTTATTTATTTTTTGATATTCTGAATAAAGACATGTCAAGTTTATCTCCAGCTCTTCGAGCATACAGATGCATTAAATTGCGCTTTAGGAAAAGATGGCTATGACGTCACAAGGTTACATCCGGGTCTCCGCCAGAGGTACAGTCTGGTCAGTCTCGCTGCAGAAGATGCACTTATCCATTGCAATGTACGCAATGGGGCATCAGTCTTGTGAAATAGGAGTATGTCCATAATATATATACTGACGATCGGAGGGTGGTCAGTTTTTAATGTTAAGTATATCTTTGATGAAGGATGATTGATAAATGAAATGACTAAATGGCGAAAACTAAATTAATGGATAATGTATAAATAAATACTTAATGGCAGTGCGAGGACACACAGGTTTATCTTTAAATGTGCATATAACGACATCGATTTCCATATACAATAATAAAACAGACAGAGTAATTAGGCAACCATGTAGGCAGTTATATACGTAGATACGTAGAATATATACAGAAAAGGAAATAATCGAGATAGTTAGAAAGATAGATAGATAGATAGACAGACAGACAGACAGTCAGATAGATAGATAGATAGATAGATAGATAGATAGATAGATAGATAGATAATGAAATGTTTTTCGAAGACGGAAATTTATAAATAGTTTTGAAAGTGAAGTGCGTGATAAAGTTTGCATATATTTAAATTTGAATAAAACAGTGGTCTTTTTACCGGCATGTGCAAACTTCCTCTTTCCATAAGTTCACGTTTTGACATTTAAGTTTACCAAATATTCTTTGAAATGCAGATTTTACGTTCATGCATTTTCTTTTAACATGAGATTTGTATTATTTGTTGTTGGCGTCTTTGTTTCTTTCTTATTTTTATTTTCTTCAAAAGGGAACTTTTTGTGTCGAATTGCCTTTATATAAAAGCACTGATAAGATATCATGCAATTTTATTTAATGTGTTTTGCAGCCAAATTCTGAAGTTAGTTCGATAACGCAGTTCCAGTGAGACGATACATAACCGGAATGTACATGTTCAGATTAACACAACAATGGCCGCCGAATCATCCAGGCCAGCTGGTCACTGTAACCTCGTTAAAGTTGGGACTCTTAAACTTAACGGTATGCAGTATACGGATCATATAAGCTCTCTCTCTCTCTCTCTCTCTCTCTCTCTCTCTCTCTCTCTCTCTCTCTTAAAAATAGTTTGCACATGAAAAGCTGATTTACTGCACATTTACTGATAACGTAAATAAAGGGTCATATACGATTTGATTCCAAACCTTTTCTGTAGGTTCTAATTTGTCTTTTTGGTGCATTGATGTTGATTTTCGCGTTTTCTTATGACAACAGCTACAACAAAGAAGCCTATTATGATATCCCCATGCAACGGCAAATACACTATATTTTATTACTAAAGGAGAACGTAAGACAGACGATGATGACGATGACGACGTGTGCGATGATGATGCCGATACGAATATAATTGTGATCATGGATTTATTGTGCCTTTAATAGCTTTACTGGAAAAAGGACTGAAAAACACCCACAATTGTTTAGCTATTTATTTTAAAACGGTGAAAAGGAAAAAGAAAAATAAGGCAACTTCAAAGGCTAAGAAAGAAAATGATCATGATTGCATTAGTTTCATAATGAGTTGAAAGACAAACGATTTAAATAATTGCCATTATCTCTTACCTACAAATAACCGCCAAACAACTCATTTGAAATCATATTTAGTAAAGCTGGGTAAAGCTGGGTACCACGAATTATTTGTACCGCATTATACGGCGGTATTTCAGATCATACTGCGATACGTACAACGGTATACCGAAATTATATTTGGAACCAACAATTTATTACTCTTAGGCAGGGGCCTGACATTTTAAAAAAAAAAAAAAAAAATATTTCAGTCTATCAATAGCTGGAAAAAAATATTGCTCTGATTTTTAGCAAATTACCACCATATCATATCCGTTATATTATTTGAAGAACAAATTAATTATCTTCAGATAAAATAAAATAAAATATCTTAGCTCAAAAGATAGTCGCAGCACCCATCCCCCTTTCCCGAAGAAACGAATGGTCAGTACATCACAGCAGATAACTTTGCTTTATGCATATTAATTGTGTTATAAACGAAACTGTAACTAAAGAGGGATCGTTCAGCTTACACTGTAGCTGACTCTCCGTGAAAGACATTTTGCTGACATTTGAGAGCTACTTGATAAAAATAGAAAGTGTTGACACTGAAGCCTGCAATTACTAGCTACACTATTGATATAATAGGTAGGGAAACTTTGAGTGGGATGCCAATACTCGGGTACGATATTCATCAAATAGGGCCAGTACACACAAAACACTTACTCAACATATGTGAAACCATTTAGTGGACTTGAGAATGACGTAAAATTCAAAGAGAAAACAATTATTTTCCTCAACATTTTAGAATGATTCGCAGTCTTACAAAGGAATACATTTGCTTAATACATTAACACACGGTAGTAAATAAATTTTAAAACATGTATTTTCTTTTAATATGAAATGTTTCCAATATTCGGATCTGGATCAAAATATCTTTCGCATACTAATTTCAAAAAATATTTTGTCATGAAAACATGCTGTTCATATCATAAAATTTGTAACAAGATCACTTGGGAAGTTCCGTACATTCATTACTGACGGAAGCTACCGAGGTATATATACAGTGGAAAAAGTACCGCGGTACGTACCAAAGGAAACATTACCGCCGTAAACCAGTATACCGGTAATACCACGCACCTGTAATTTTTATATACAAGTCCCTTTTTGGTCTTTATTGGACAACTACTCATTTTCCTACCCTCATACTATCTTACTTATTGAGAAAATCTATGATAACAGTTTGTGGTACCAAGTTTGGCAAGACCGGTTGCAATATGACTTCCATCAAAATGTGCTTTATTGAAGAATTTTTTTTATTACTTAGGCAAACATTCCCAAATTGTGCTATCTGAGTTCAATACATGAAAATAATCTTGCACGATCTGAGACAAAAATGTGACAAAGTATTCGCAATTTGTTAAAGATGCTGTGGGGGTCACTTGCGCTAAAACAACTTTTCCAAGAGTCGTCGCCGATGGCAGGGTCATGCTGACTGGTAAAGTAACGGTTTAAACAATTGCCACCGTCCATTCCCTGCAAACAGAGTAGCGGATAACTCCTTGGAAAGGCTTTCAGCCTCTGCAGAATTGATGAATGCCCCGTCCACTTGAAGAAACGTTTTTATAAGAAAATTGGTTTTCAGGGACAATTGATTTTCAGTATACATTGTCAATGACACAAAGTTCATGTTTATATACTATGTATATTTAATTTGTATTGTGTGATTTACTTTGGAAGTTTCTAGAAGGGATCTTGTTTATAAATTTGATGGGAAAATGACCATCATCCAGGTTCTGTTATTGTGTCTCAAGTTTGTACGTTAGGATAATGATAAACATAAATATACATTCCTATTTTCCAAAGTGGAAGCAGTCTTTAAGTTGTTTTTAGTTTTTATTTGAGAGGACTTATTTGTTTAAATTGATTACTGGAATTACAAACTGCACGATAAAGTTTTCAGAATAAACTACTATTATGGAATTATTGTGAATTCATTCAAGGACATTTTGGATTATGTCATTGTAATACATCAAGACTAGTAGCACATCAACACTATTCCAGGCTTCTGGTACATATGCACTTTCAAGATTGGAATTTGTTCAGAACACCACTGGAATTCATTCGGAATACTCTATACTTTTGGACTTGTGATAGAACTTTAAGGACTATTTGGGATTTAATTAACAATACTGTACGTTCTATTTAAAGTTTCACTTTCTATTTTAGGAAACTTAATTATTTTTTGAATTTTAGAAGCTTGTTGGTTTTCGCTCTTTTCTGTTACTTTCTGTAAGACCATAGAGTCGTAACAAGAGACATAAATATATTTCAATAACAAGAAGAACGTTATATATATATATATATATATATACAACATATATATATATATATATATATATATATATATATATATATATATATATACTGCACATATGCTATATATATATTCTTTTCTAAGATGTCAATTGTGACCCCTGGTACACTGGAGCCGTTTGTTTACCAGGACACGGCGTGGTCCTGGCCGACAATAGAGGATGCATTGTAAAACTTCACGACCTCAGTACTGGGGAATTACTGGCAACATCAGATCGACTGCCAGGTCCGTGGGATGTTTGCGTGTTGAAAGCCAGCCAGTCGAAAGTTGCAGTGTCATCAACAAATGGGGAAGTTAGAATTCTGACTGTTCGACCTAATGGACATTCAACATCTATCAGACTGGAAAAGACAATAAAAACAAATCTGGAGATATGCTTCGGAGTGAATGCAATCAAATCCCGCGGGAAATTTTTTATTAGTGGCTGCTATCGTGGCAAGTTGTGCTGGAGTGCAGTATCTTTATCATCATATAAGCCGGTGGGGAGGATTCACGAGATCTGTGAATACGATGGCTATAGTTTTAGTTACTTGGCCACTAGTAAAGATCAGTCATATGTTTACATTTCATATTATGCTGGATTCGCCTCTGGTGATACTGCCGTGTACGGATACGATGTTGACAGCGGGAGGCAGAAGTTCATCTATCGCCATAGTGACATGACATGCCCACATGGAATCTGTGTGGACAACAGGGGCTTCATTTATGTCTGCGATAAGTGTCCCCCATACCATATCCATCAGCTGACACAAAATGGCGAGCCAGGGATGGCGTTCTGGGATGGTATTCCCAAGGAACCCCAGGCAATATGTTTCAATGAAAATCAAGAACTTCTCATCACATGCCAAGGACGTCACGAGATATATATATTCAAATTAGAGTGGGAC
>JAECUM010018929.1:0-51235 GCA_016617855.1 Megalonaias nervosa
ACAGGCTAGTTCTGCATTGTTCAACCAGCTATAAATATTGCCATTTGCCAGTTAGACATTGCGTCGTCCGCCATATTCTTTTCGGAGGTAGTGATTCGTGACGTCACACTAGGTCCACGGCTGAACAACCTTATACAGAACCAAAGCAAACGAAGAAAATATACATGGTATGTAGTTGGTATATGCATCAAATTGTTTCAAACTTTATTTAAAGTAATTAGGTTCATGGCTGTCTGTTCTCTGAGAATAGTATTTCATATTTTATTATAATGGTAGGAGACGCAACACTTTAAGGGCTGTTGGTAATTCACAATTCAGTACCGGTTTTACAACATGGCGGAAGCGCAAGGGTTGTTACAAAAAAGATTACGACTATCCGAATGCAAACGGCACTGCCGGGGTCATTACTTCTCCAGACGTCAAAATCGTCGAACAATTATTATATTTTCTCCAGTATGTCACAAACTGAACGAAGTGTGTCGAGCTGTTTTGAAAATTGAACTATTCTTGATTACGACCACAGGGATTCGCTACAAATAAAATTAGGAGCCTAACCTGTAATAATATTATTACAGGTTAGGCTCCTAATTTTATTTGTAACGAACCCCTGTGGTTTCGTTACAAAGAAAATTAGGTGTCTAACCTGTAACAATATAACACAGTGGAAGACACGAGTCCGCATTCCTCGTTAGTTCCAACCCTGCCAGTTTATCCTAATTGCGTCTGTTAATTTCCAGCTTGAGCCAGTCGCAACCACATTGGTTCGTTACAAATAAAATTAGACGGGCTCAAGTTGGAAATTGTCTTCACAGAGAATACTTTGATGGAGAACAGTTACCACATAATAAAATCCCCAATAATAATGGATAACTCCATAATGCAGTATAGAATCGCCATCGAGGTATTTAACAATCGTTCGATGTTTTGCGGTAAAGTCACGAAAATCAACATCACAAACACGTCTCAGTGCATGTTTTATAAGCAGTCAAATGCCATTGTTGCATTACCATTTATCAAGAATACTCCATTCATTTTAATGATTTCACTCTAACTCTTTGTGGGGATATTGAAACAAATATGGGAAGGTAATGGAATTTGAGCATCCGACAAAAACTGGATTACAACGAATGTATAGCGGAAGAATTCTTAGTTTTATGCTTTAGTGAGACACAATTAAATTCTAGCATCCATATTGACTGTTTAAAACAATATGGTTTTAAAGAACCTTTTACAAAAGATAAAACTGTCACGGAGGCGGCGTTATGGTATACGTTTCTGATAAGCTAATTTGCAAACGTCTGAACGATTTGAACTTTGAACTACTCTCCAAACATTTTCTGGGAAAGTTTTTGAAGCGTCAGTTGATATTGTCAGTGACAAATATAATCATTATGGAGGACTGTAACACTGATTTATTTGTAACTTCTACAAATTTAGTTAATTTGATGGAAAGATATAGTCTACGAAATGTAATAACAAATCGTACACGAGTTACTTCTACTACCAAAACCTTGCTTGATCCAAACTTTGTAAGTAGTGGTAAGAATATAATTCACACAGACATCTTAAAAATTGATAGAGAATTTAGTGATCATGATGCTTCTAATATAGCGACCAGACAACGAGCTGAGATGATGAGAAATTTACTTATAATGTCATATGTTACTATTAAATTATATTCATTGCTTTGGGGAAAGGGCGATGCGAGTGAAAAATATAGAATTTTGCATCATATATGCAAATATATAATCGCTACTGGACGAAAGTCATACCAAAGACTTGTGTCATGTATATGTAATTTAATTATTTTTTTTTATTATTTTTAATTTTTTTTCTATTCCATTACATGCTATTATAAGGTAACTTTGTCTACTAGATTTGACATTTTTCCAGAAATTCAGTTCAGTTTTGTTTGACCTGACTTGTAATAAATGAAACGCTGTATCTAGTTTCTGACCTTGATTCAGAAACAGTGGCAGATCTGGTAAACAACTTTTTAATTTTGTTAATTTTTTCCCAGAGTAAGAACCATTGATTTCAGTTAAGGCCACACTGGAAGTACGTGATGTTAGGCATGTAAAAAGCTTCAATTTTGTTCTGGAAGGGTGGCCATGTGACCCTCATACGGGAATCTGTTTTGCGTCGTAAATTAGTGTATAACTGTTTTCTGGATAGAATTTGGGCATTCGGACTCCAAACCATTGACTCTTAAAGGTGTTTTGCTGTGACCAGTTTGAGTTGAAATTTTATTTTATGGAATACAAGTTATTCTTTTCCTTGGAAATATATTAGTGCTCATACAGAATTCTGGGACAAAGACATTCACTGAAATTTATACGGAATTTAAAACTGGATTAATATTTTATGTGATTCAACAAGGAACTGTTGGCACATTTACACTTTGAAGGTTCTACAGACGTCATTGCCTTCTATTTTGGTTTCATCGGGGCTCGAACTCAGATTCATTTAGGACTTTTTAATAATAGAACTTCTATTTCTTAATTCTTGGATTAATTTTGGATTTGATTCGTAAAACCGTAAGTCCTTTTTCTCATTTTTACCTTGGTTTTCTAGGAAAGAAAATTATTTGTTAAATTTTACAAAGCTTAATGTCTTCACTCTTTTATTCTTACTTTTTGTAAGAGCCTAGACACGTAACACTTATACAAATGGTACTAACATCTTACTCGCTTGGAGCTCAGCATTAAGAGGTTAGTGTTAGGACTGGTTGGCCGGGTAATGTGACTGGGTGGGACATGATGCTACATGTCTGTGGCATGATGCCCCAGTGCTAGACATCACTATAAATTGCCACGATTTGTGACAATCATGACAGCCACCAGAACTGAACGAACTACCATCTTGTAATCTATGCAACTGCTGATATATCTTACCTGACCAGTTTGTAACTTTGCTTAAATTGTCTTTTACATAATTTTATTGACACTCTTGTTTTGCGGTAAGTGCTTTCTCACACACTTGCGGAAACACAACTATAATAATTATTTTACCTGCAATCAAATTATATATATATATATATATATATATATATATATATATATATATATATATATATATATATATATATATATATTTATTCAAGTTATTTATTCAATTTATGGATACATAAAAGGTCTATTTCACACAAGTAGTTTTCTTATCATAAGACGGGTATTAAGAACTAAAGACTGATGATACCATTAAGACAGTATTGAGCTATTGCATTGCAACTTTCTTGTTCTATGAAGAGTATTCAAGAAGGAACGAGCATTACATTTTTCATATACATAAGGCCTTGCTTACAATGATGTGGCAAACATCACGATGCCAAGCAAGGGGGGGGGGGCTGCCATATTGGTCTTCCTCCAGTCAACCCGTTCCGTGACTTACAGTCATATTACACACATTTAACCCGATGGCTATCAAACATTCCATACTGAAGGTACAGTTATGGTCGGTAACGGTAATAGCAATGAAAATTGCAAATCATTTCTGAAATACATACTATACATTTGATTGTTTACAATTTACTTCTGTTTATCACAACTTTCTCGACAAGTACTTCTGTAAGTATTGATCCGCCAAAGTTTATATCTTCAGGTATCATCAGTCTTTCGTTCTTAATACCCGTCTTATAATAACGAGGAATACGTGTCATTAACTACTTATCGTAAATAAACATTTCATGTATTCGTAAATGGGTTGTATAATGAATTTGTTTGCAAAAATGAGAACTATTCTAGATGTGGTATGCGTTTCCGCTAGTGTGTGAGAAAACAATTCAGGCAAAACAGAAGTGTTAATAAAGGTATGTAAAAGACAAATTTAAACAAAGTTACAAACTGGTCAGGTAAGATATATCAGTAGATGTATACTTTACAAGAGAGTAATTCGTTCAGTTCTGGTGGCTATCACGATTGTCACTAATCGTTAAGGTCTGACGAAGTATTGCGCAACAGGTATAAGGACTGTGAATATGAGATGTATTCATGTAAATATCCATGTGGTTTTCTACATTGGATTGTACAGTGTATCGCATGGGTCACGTATAGAAAATAGTTTATATATATGTACATATCAGTGGTGATTTATTGACATTTTTGTGTATTTGTGATAACTACTTATTTGTGAGGTGGGGGTTGTATGCCATTTCATCACTGGACTGGATCAAGAAGTTTTTATCGTTGTACAGTGTAGTTACTGGCAGAGACATGGGTACATTAGAAACCAGGATACAGTGAGACGGTTTAATGTGGCTGGAGGTCTGCATCAAAGTAAATATTATACCAAAATCTTGGATTTTTACATTTTGCTGCGAACCAATAATTAGGACACCAAGAAAGTGGTTAGATATTTAAGCTTAAAATTTATTATTTAATGAAGTTTAGAAAACTTATTTACCAGATGTGGTACAATAGATATTTCAACATGTACAGAAAGACACGAGCCAAGAATATAAAATATTCCAGAACCCTTTGTGGATCATCATACTGTTTTGGATTAAAACTGTGTCATTATTATGATTATCAAAATGCGCGGAGAATTGTTATTGTCTTCCACATACAATACTTCTTATGGCCAATACAGATCTTACTGCCCAATGTTAGGAATTATTGCCATAGTTGTTCAAGACTGACTAGAATCTATTTTATTTGCAAAATGTATGTGCAGACAAAGGATTCATGTTCAATTTCTCGAACTTTTATTCAAAATCCACTTCTCCTTTCCACTAAATAGATTATTCATAAGTGTCAGTGGCATTTCATGTTTTCACTACATACAGACTCCATATCGCTATACAATGCATTAAAGTCTATACAACAAGGTATGAATGTTGCATGCCACTTAACTGAAAGAAATGGGGCATCACTATTACCATAATTTTTAACCATTTCTTCAAAATCAGACTGACCACTCCGGTGGCCTAGTGGTTATAGAGTGTCCGCCTCGGATGCAGGAGGTCGTGGGTTCGATCTCCGGCCGAGTCATACCAAAGACTTATAAAAATGGTACTAACAGCTGCCTCGCTTGGCGCTTAGCATTAAGAGCCTAGTGTTATGACTGGTTGGCCTGGTGTCAGAATAATGTAACTGGGTGGGACATCATGCTACATGTCTGCGGCATGATGCCCCAGTGATAGACGTCACTATAAACTGCCACACTGCCGACATCGTAGCAATATGACTGAAAAATTGTTAAAGCTACGTTAAAAATCCAAATCACACACACACGCACTGACTACCACCCCACCCTCCTGTACTGAATTTTGCTTTACCAATAGCCCTTAAACTAATGCTGTGTTATGTGTTAGTGAAATTGTAAATACCCCATGGGGAACATTATTCTTTTACCTCTATTACTCGCCACTAAAGACTAAACTCTGGACATAATTGGTCAAGTGCTTTGTCATCCATAAAAAAACAGGAAGAACTGATTGGTTGGTGTTTAGCAGAGATATATAGCCCCTTTCGATAACCTCATTATCTGCCTTTTCTTTTCAAGCTATGTAATGTATGAAGGTTTCGCTAGAAGCATTTCTGGTAGGTATTGCCGCTGGTCGACATTCACTCATTGGTGGCTGGGGCCAGTTTCGCACATTGGCCCCTGGCAAATTTCTTATGGGTATGGTGTGAGATTTTGGAGCTATTATTGTGTAATAATTAAAGAGATGGATATATTTGTGGACTAGGTGTTTCGGGCTTGTGTTGTTCTTGAAACTGATGTGAGGCATGTCCACCTCCCATAGTCACTGCACAGTATGTAGCCATTGAAATACCAATAGTCAGCTAGGAAGTAGAGCTAGCCACCCATAGCAGTAGACACATGGGTTCAAGGCAAGTAGAATATCTCAAAAACGGCTTGGATGACAACTATTCTGAACTGCATCAAGCTATTTCGTAGACAATGTTTTTCAAAAGTATCACCCAGGGAAAGGGCTTGCGTTTGCACTGTGAGCACCACATGCTGTCAAAAATGGCCTTCGGATGTGAAAAATGCATGTTTACAATAGGGGTTGGGGTGCATTAACATTTTATTTTAAGAACTTCATAGACTTGTCTGGTCAAGTGAGTGACATGATTATGTTGTACTTCATAATACCTATCCAAAAATATGAACCTTTTTTGACCTCACTCATGTATTTTTTTTTCTGAATTTTTATATTAGGCAGGTTCACGTGACATTAAATTTGTACATAAAAACTGGCCCCAACCCTCCATTGCAAAACAGAACGAAGTCAATAAATTGTATTTCTCGCTATGGGCAAATTTTCAATTAAACGCCCCAAATAAATGCGCCATAAAGTAATTAACGGATAATTGTTAGGCACAATCGATAAAATCATATATCAATGGGTTTGTGGACAACCTGTGCGGATACTTGCAACTGAAGTTTTAAAAAAAAATGTAGAAGAAGAAAACTTGGAAATTATAAAAAAGTGAAGACAAGATTCATTGGCAAATCAGCAACAATAACAACACAAACATATTAAAAAGAACAAAACAATTACAGTTAAACTGAATGTTGAAAGTAGCATTTTATTTCCGTAAGTCAATTGTGAACTTTCATTCATGATTATGTTCTATGTAGTGCAAAACGATTAGAAAATATACCTGTTAACCTTCCTCCGTTAAACAAATTATTTAAAACTAAAATAAATAATTTCCATTGCGTACTTTGTTCCATTGAGTTAAAGCTTTTTACTATAAAAAAAATTCGGCAGTGAATATTATTTAATGTGATAGTTTCCATTTGCATACGACGATTGCATGGTTTCTCAAAAGGGCACATTTCATACAGTTGTTATCGTCAGTTTGAAAATTAATTCTATTTTCTGCTGTGCAATTCAAATAGATATGTATGCATCTGATGATTAAAAGCTTTGATTTTGCAATGAAAAAATTAAAAACAAAAATAATTTCCATTGCTTATTTTATTTCCATTGCGTTCCATTTTTTTTAGTGCGTATTTTAATCATACCTATCTATAATCCACTGATGACATTCCACAATAGCTGGACCGTTTATCAGAGTTATTTTTACGAACGGTGAGCTGTATACTGCTTTGGTTGTGGGCACTTTAAAGGCTTTAATGCGTCTCAGTATCCCCCATATTGTAAGCGTTTATTTTCCAGTAACAAATCAAATAGAATTTTGAAGAAACGAGGTATTTATCATTCTTGTTCAGGGATTGCTAATTGCTATTTCCATTTTATTATTTTATGGCGGGTCGTACTCACAAGGTCTCTGGAGCTGGTCCCTTTGTTTTCCTTGCCGGCATATTTCTTTATGACATGCTTCCTTCCTCAGACACTAGGTCTTGCGACTGGTTTCTATATCGTGGTCCCAAAATTTTACTGATCTTGGCCAAGGATGGATCTTTTGTACTGTGTGTGTTATATGTGTATGCTATATTGTTTTAATCATGTAATATCGTGTTTGTGTTCGGAATGACCATTTTATATATTTTAATTTGCATTACATTTTTATCTACTTTGTTTATTTGCGTACAAACAAGTAAAAAAAAGTGTAAGGTTCTGTAACATTATGTGATGTGATCTTACTCTGGTTTCGGTCTAGTAATTATTTTCTAAATAGTGACGAGACCGGAGTTTTTGTACCTATATATTTAGAGAGAGAGAGAGAGAGAGAGAGAGAGAGAGATTTTCTTCATTGCGTCGCTGTATACACATGTAGTTGTTGAGTCATTTCCCCCCATACTAATTGTGTACTGCGAGAGGGGGAAGAACTCCCTTATGCGGCATGATTAACATAAACAAAACGCTTGGTAAAGCCCATCCTTACTCACACAAGACCTGGACATATACAAAACCACGGACATATCGTTGGAAACGAAGAAAATATAATGGTATGTAATTGGTATATGTATTAAATTGTTTCAAACTTTATTTAAAGTATTTAGGTTCATGGTCGTCTGTTCTCTGAGAATAGGATTTCATATTTTATTATAATGGTATGAGTCGCAACACTTTAAGGGCTATTGGTACCGGTTTTACAACATGGCGGAAGCGTGTAAACAGAAAGGTGTGAAAATCACTGGAAAAAACAACCGGGTTGGATGTGATTTAGCTTACAGTTTGTTAATTTTGAATGCGTATGGTGTTTGTACGAAACCAGACTGTAGGGAATTTGAAAATTTTGAAACGATATTGATTACGTTTGCTATCTTTTGAGTAACCTATCTATTTCGTGCTCCCCCCTGTTCATGGAATTTGATCTAGATCGTAAGCGACCATTGATTACAAGCAGCACGGACTCCCCTGACTGGTTAAGTGTGCATACATGTACGTGTGTCTTGCTATTTTCAAATTACCGTTGTGATCATTAGAATCTGATGTGATGTCCAGTCTTAAGGTATTAACATTTTGACATCATCTAAATTTAGCTGATATGTATTGAATTTATTTAGTATATAGCTTCAACATTGCATCAAGTATTTGTTCGAAATTTAAAATCATGACATTACTTGCCCAGATGTATACCAAATTAACCAGCAAATTATCTCAATCTCCAGAAACTAGCAAGCATGATCTCATTTCTTATTTTCTTTATCTTTTTCACACTATTACTCTTTTCTCTATCTCCTTCTATGCACAATGTCAGTAACACACTGTTCTACAAATCAGACTGTTTTATATGATTTTACCACATCTTGTCTTCACAAAGAATACAGTAGTAGATGTATATGAGGTTTTTATGCCAAAGAGGGTTTTAGGTCAGAAAACTCCCACCCCTTCTAAAATAAATATATTCTAACATTTTTTTACCACCTCAGAGACCCCCTCTCCCTCAAAAAACCACCTTCCTCCAAATTTTTATCTCAGAAAATGATGAAATTTTGAAACCCAAAGGGGATTCTAGACCAGAACACCCACTCTCTCTCAAATAAATATATTCTGACATTTTTTTACCACCTCAGAGACCCCCTCTCCCTCAAAAAACAGGAACACCCACCCACCTTCCAAGCATATGTTAATGCAGGATATCAAAGCCCACATGTTAATGCAGGATATCATAACCTACAAAGCACAATAAAATGTCCTATTACAAAGAGCCAATTTGTAGCGTCAGTTTTAATCTAACAAACAGATTTTTTTTAAAAGATTTAATTCAGCCTCAAGATATAGTAACATTTTGTCAAAAATATGTTAGAAAAATATTTTCACTTACCTGTTCATAAATCCTCTAGCAGAAATGGCTACCAAGAAAATTTTGACTGCTTTTTATAACGTTATTCTGGAAAAATATATTGGAATTAACCTAGATTCCATAACATTCTGGAGTGGGCGTTATTTTAGGAAAATCCATTGCAAATTACCTATCTTTGACCTGATTTCGGCATTATATTCTAAAAAATCCATTGGAAATTCCCTATCTTTAACCTTTCAGAATGATCACATAATTTAGTTATTATGGAAATTTCGTGTGGGCCTATGACGGCATCAGAATTCCTTTGTAATTATTTTGTGCATTTAATCTCCAGGGAAACCAAACCTGTATATTGCAATATGTTATGACGCTCTGTATTGATTTTTATTCACAGCAAGACTATTGCAATAGCAAAGAGATAAATATATTGTAAGGAATACAAAGCTTTCTTAGTATCAAAGACTATTCACATGATCGGATATCAAACGAATAGACTGCAATTTATTTTTCATCATATATCATAGAAAACCAAAGTATTTTATCATTTACTCGTACACGATTTTGAAAACATTTTTCTATATATTTTCACAGAAGAGGAAGTAGTATATGAATGGGGATTTGAGACATTTGTATCTGTTTCCATAGATCAAACATTTTATCATTAAAAAATGATGAAACCTATCTCGTAAACAAAAATACAAGGAAGAAAGACAGTTATATCTAATTTTTTAAAGAATTTCATCGCCTATCACTAGAATATCAACATTCGCTATTAAGTATAATTTAGTTTCAAAATTGTACAAACAAAATTTAATTCTACCGGTTACTTTTCGACGACATTCAAATAGTTCTTTCATTGCTATCTTATTGAGAGCATACTTCTTACCTTTTACAAAAACCTTCGACCGGTCTAAGTCTATATTAATTTTTGTGTATTGTTGCTGGCTGATCGGATCATGAAAATTGTCATATTTTAGTGCAAGCTGGTCTCGCAAACTTTCGAGATAATTCAAATATTTGCTATCATCTGATTTGATAAGGGAGAGTTTGATTCTGTCAAATTTACTAAAACAAATACCTGAAATTTCATCGTTAAATTCAAATTATAATTGCTGGTTATTAACCATCATTTTTTTGATTTTGCTACTAACTCCATCGACTAATGTTAAATTTTCGAACATTATTTCTGATGTTTAGACAAAATTACCTGCATAATGTCCAAGTGCTTGTGTATTAATTCCGTCTCTGCAATACCTTTTATCATCAAAATTACTTAGTCCACGTTTATAATTGTATCCGTTTCAAGTTTATGATGATTTGTTCTGATAACATTTGTTTTGATAAAACTGACGCTATTGTTTAGCGCTGCTTTAAAATCGTCAGAATTCATCATCTTTTTCACATATCCTCGAGGAATACCTTTTGCTTTTTTTTGTAAGTTTATTGTCATCTAATATGACAGCTTACATTTTACTCTTTAGTCCGACAAATTCCCTAACTGGCATAAACATAAATTCATCTTTCATTTTTCCAATAACTTTTCTTATTCGAATTATCTTGAAATCCACTACATGCTGGATAATCGGATAAATCGAAGAAATTTTTATTATTGTAAATATCCTGATAGACATCTTCACATTTTATATTATAAACTAGCCAGTCTGTATCAGTAAATAGCAACTCTAAATCTGGCCACTTCTTTTTGGTAAAATTTAAGTGAAAATCGTACATCAGCCACTTTGATATATCAAGTACAGCTGCACCAACATAAATCGGTTTATTTAACTTTAAATTTGTCTTTCGTTGTTGTATTGCAACAAGATTTCCATTAAATATTTTCATACTAACAAAACCATCATAGTTAACTAATTTATTTTTGCGATTTATGTCATTAACAATTTCTATCGAAACTCTTTTGCGAATATTTTCCATTGTCTTACCGAACACCGAGTTGTTCATTAACTTGAACAAGTTTTCTCTCAAATTCGGTTTTAGCCACAGCACGACGTTTCGTATTTAAGTCAATGTAATTTGCCATCCACCTGGACTGATTAAACTTTAGCACGCGATGGACTTTTCTCAGAATTAGTCCAGCATCTACTGCTTGTTTTAAATTTTTGTAATGCATAACATAATTTCTTTTATTTAACAAATTTGGAACTAACTTATTAACAATCGAATTTTTTGCTGTTGTCGTTGCTCGTTGTTCAGGCGATAATAAACTATAATCAATCATCATAGACTCTGCACAAAACGGGTAGTCCTTATGCAGATTGTGTAACGAACTAGGAATCTAGATCAACTTCAGCAAAATAGGAAATATCTGAAAAATCATTATTAATTTTTCTAGGTAAATCTTTTTCAGTTTCTCTAAGAAATTGATCTGGAGTTATCCAATGAAATCCACTACACGGCATTGGCTCTGACATCGCATATCCATATAAATTCAAACAATCTAGATAAATAATATGATTAGATGGGAGATTTTTGTCATACTTTTTCAGACATTTGTTATTAGCTACTGCATATTTTTTTTGTTATAACGCTAATTCCTCCTCTAATACTTTTTTCAATAAAGTTAAACATATCGACATCTGTTAAGAGATCCAGTTCTATCTTACTTGTTTTTAGGAGAGCATCCCAAGACAATCCTGGAGCAGAATAATACCAACAAGGATCTAGTCCATAATTGCTGTAGCTTACTAGACGAAAACTCTCAAAAACATCTGCTAGTAATAATACATCTGTTTTCAAATAGAAATCATGATAATCACCAAATGTTTTACAACTAAATTTATTCCAAATATCTTGTGCATATTTGTATTCGTCATCTGTGATATTTTCATTTTTGAGTTGCGAGTAAAATTTATCTTTATCAGGAAGAGAAGTTTCATCAAATCTGCTCCAATCATCGAGATACTCGTAAGGAAAGATACCTTTTGTTGTCAGATCGATATAGTTTTCACCAAAGCAACTTTTTAAGTTAGTGAAACTACTGCAACCTTTTACAAGCTCGTCTAATGATGCTGCCATAAATTGCAGACTGTCAATAAAACGTAATTTACCGAGAATCACCGACATATACTTTTCAAAATTATTTGGAATACATTTTATTACGTTATTTAATTTTAGTTTAGCTTTAATATTTTCATCACCAAAAGCTTCTACAATGATATGACTGTCATAGCCACGAAAGTTATGTAAAACTACAGGAATAAAATCTGGAGCATGAAATTTTAAATTACAGCTGTTATGAGCTGCTCCACGATATTGGCCGATCAAATGACAATGATCTCGCACCTTATCACGAACTCCGTTGGAGTCTACCAGTAACTTTTCATAAATATGACAATCAACTGCTTCATCGAAATCGAGTTGCTGTTTAGAAGTTATTTTCATTGGAGCTGTTTTAAATAATCTGTTAGAAATTTTATTAACTGCGTCTATTAAATTTTTTAATAGCCATACGGCAGGATTATCACCTCTATATAACTTTATCGGAGTTGAAAATTTATTGTTAGCGCAACAAACTACTTTATAAGCTACTCCGCAAGGAATATGCTGTTGTATTTTTCTAGTACTGGATTTTTTCGGATTATTTTCTGCTCCAACCACAGGAACGAGTAGACACTCGAAATCAGCGTAAATAAAAAAAGGAATATTTAGTTTATGATCATAATTTTTAAATTTTAATATTTTTTCTTTTTCGCCAGGCATAGTTATTTTTTGAACGTTGACACAGTATTTGAGATGATCTTGTAATATTCCATCGCTAGAAAAACCTTGTGAACAACGGTAGCAGAAATATTTTTTATTTTTTTTTTACTATACTGTCTGCCAACTAGGCCGTTAAAGTTTTTTATCCAATAATATTGTATCTTGTGTAGCATTTTCTGAGATATATCTCGGGTAAACGTTTTCTCGCTTATCTAGTCCGAAAACATTTACTGAGATACTGTTTTGTTTTTCAAACTTTGATATATGATTTTCTGCTACTGGAAAGTCAATGCCATTAAAATTTAGTTCGTCTTTGTATGGCAAATATTTTTCAATTCTGCCGGGGTGATCACACTGAGGATGTTTTGCAGATATAATAGATCATTGAAAATATCTGTTATCATTGTTTCTGACATTTATACAGCATTTTTTGTTTTTAATTTTTTGAGGGAGATCGACGTACAAACTACTGCGAAGTACGTTATATTTTGCTGTGTGAAATAAAACTTCTTTAATCATTTCAAATTTCCAACCCGACCCTGATGCAGTAAATTCTTCTAATTTTTTGTTTATTTCTTGATGTATTTCATCGGCGACCATGGCAATGTTTGTTCCAGTTAATATTTTTTATTGATTTAGCTGTTAAATATGGTTCTGAAATTTCGCTGTCAAAACTTTTTCTTTCAAAAATACATCAAGTACATCCTCAACTGTATGTAACTTTGATAAAATCGTATGATATTGGACTATTAGTTTGATACTTTTATGAGCCGCAAGTTCTTGAGCTATAACTGGTTGCAAAAGATGAAATAAACTTGTGGAATTAAAATTTGCTAAAATATTTTAATCATCAAGTTTGTAACTATTATCATGACCTGAAAATGCTGAAGCAATTTTTTTCATATTTGATAATGTTCTTTTTAGCAATATCTCGCAATTTTAACATTATATATATAGTAATATTTTATATTTAATTTATTTTTTTTTTAATTAGAGATATGAAATCCTTATAGTATAATGACAGAAATTTTGAGATATCTGAGATTGACGGCAGAAGAGCAAGAATTTTATCATGTACACCCAAAGTACAATATGTACGCTGGAAATGCATTGGGTTCTGTTATTAATATAAAATCTAAAAAATCTGTTGGTACATCAACACCAGCTGGAATGATGATTTCAGTAAAAGGCGATGATACAGAAAGGTCTAAAATGTTTCGAAAAGATTTTATTTATACTTTGTTTTGTGACGATATTCTAGAAAGACAGCGAGTTTATCGAGTAAATAGCGCAGTTGCTGATGATAATATTGAAAATTTAGCATTACAAAATGAATTTCAGCTTCATCCAGCATTTGATCTATATGAAGCTAATGATAAGAGAATTATTAGACATAAAAAACAAAAAAAGTTGTTGGAAATTTAGATAAAAATGGATATATTGATGTTAATGTACGTGGAACTAAAACTGATTTTGTTGGTTATATGTCACACCGTTTTGTCTTTGAAACTTTTAATGATGTTATTCCAGTTGGTCTAGTTGTTGATCATATTAACAAAATTAAAACAGATAATCATTTGGAAAATTTAGATTTGGTTACGCCAAAAGAAAACACAAGACGTGGAGCCGGTTTTGACGGTTCTAATTTTAAAGATACAAAATCAGTTATTTCAATAAATTTAGAAACTGGAGAAATTTTTTTAGATGAATGGCATCTGCGGCAAAATATCATAAAATTAATCCACGTGCAGTAAAATTTGTAACAGATAATGTAACTAAATCAGCAACGTCAATGTTGACATTTGATAGATTTATCTTTAGATACGATAACTAATGATATTTTCTAGATCATTTCGAGTAAGACAATTATGACTAAATTCCATGACATCGTCGCGATTAAATCGTAATGTTATCATTTTATTTGTATCAAGTTTTATTTTTTCTGCTACTGTTAATAAAAATCTGTCAGATTCACCTAATGTTATCATAACATCAACAAAATAAAAACTATGTCCCAATAAACAATTTCGAATTGCTTCAGCTAATTCTTTGTGATTTAGCATATTAACTCTTTGATGATATTTTATCTCTCCAAACATCTTATTATTTATTAATTAGATAAAAGATTATTATAATAATAATGAACTTAACTGAGAGACTGGCTGAACTATATTCGGGGGATTTTGTTTCAGTTTCAAATTTTACATTAGAAAATATTACTAATGATAGATTTGCTGGTTATACTGAAAATGATATTTTGCATAACTATGACGATGAAGAAGAAGATGATGTTGTTGTTAGTAAAAAATATTTAAGCAGACCAACAACTGGACGATATGATGTTAAGTACCATATTGCTAAAAAAATAATAAAATTTCATTTTACTATCACAGAGCATCAAATATTTTGGCAACTTACAAAACTCTTTTTAAACGTAAAAATAACTGGACAACAAAGAAATATAAAATAAAATTTTATTTTTGTTAAAATATTTAATTTAATGCCAGTCGATGATGCAAGAAAATTACATTTAATTTATCTATGTAAACCAGTAAAATGTAAATCAGTATTAATAAAATACGAAGAAATTTATAATAATATTATTCAATCTTTATAGATTTAGTTGGTACCCAGCTATTAAATTTATCGCTATATCCACGCCATTTGACTAAACATTTGATTGCTGCGCTTATTAATAACTTTTTCAATAACAAATATATCTTGTTCTATTTTCTGAAGTTCTTGCTCGTAAAAACTGCCAGTTATAGGTTCACCTAATAAATCTTTCAACGAGTATTAACTGGTATTGTTAAAAGTACTTTATCAACAACAAATACTTCTTCGCTCCAATTATGAGTATATCCTTTCTCAAATGTTTTTTTCGTCAAAGAAATTCTAACTTTATCACCAACTTTAAATTTATGTCTGCGGTACATATTTTCGTTTGCTAATATTGGATTTGCAATCGCGTCTTTTGGCGACATTTTCCTTTTGCCTAGCGAAAGGGATCTGTGTTTCGTGTTATTATACTCGTCAACAATTTTCTGTAAATTGTTAATATATTTACTCGTAGTTTTAGCTGTCAAATACTTGTGGATTGTTTCGTTGAGCTTGCGATTAAATCTTTCAACGATGACGCTTTTTCCCTCATTTTCTGTGACATATTTTTTAATGTTATTTTGCTCCAAAAACTGTTTAAATGTTTTATTAAAAAATTCTGCTCCATGATCAGTCCAAATTCTGTTTGGTTTTCTTTCTGTAGTTGTTATTATTTGTTTTAGCGCATCAGTTATCGATGTCCCTGTTTTATCCGAAACGGGTATACTAAACGCGTATTTACTAAAAACATCTACAACATTAAAAAGATATCTCTTGTTATCATTAAATTGAGCTAGATTTGAGACATCAAATAAATCTATCGCCCAGATATCATCAACGGCATTTGCGACAACTTTACGTCGCGGAAACTTTTTTTTAGGTTTGTGTAGCTGAGACGCTAGCGTCTCTGAGGTATGATGATCATATAATTCTTTTTTTCCGAGATCTAATTTATATTTTGCTCGAATAAAATCCTGGACCAGCCTTCGGTCAACACGTTCTCGTATATTTACAGGTTTCATATCACGAAGTTCGTCTAACATTACTTTATCGCAGCTATGCTTATTTTGTTCGTTGTCTGGACGTTCAATGTCTCTGTAGCAGATATCATGGCGCATTGCTATTGCGTCAACTTGATTGTAAGGCTCTTGTCCTGGCAGCGGATTATCGTTTTCGTCAAGTTGTTTATCAAGAGGATTATAAGGTCCAGTATATTTATGGCCTGGCAATGTCCAACCGCCTTTTGGTTTCGGTAATTTGCCAATAAATTTATGTATATCTATACCTGTTCCAATTATTTCTCTGTTGTTGCATTTCTGACAATATGTAACAATTTTATTTTGCTCAAGACATAAATCTCTATCACAATCGCACTCGCATGTCATTTATTTATTAATCATCTACTAAAATAATTTCTGGATAACCCTCTCCGGACAACTTTGTTGCTGGCAAAAACATACTTTTTCTTTTTCCACAGATTGCACAAATACTTTTAAGCATTATTCTACTGTTTTGTTTTTTCTGTTTTTTCATCTTTATTTTCTGTTTTAGTTTTACACTTAAGACAATATGTTGACATTATATATCAGTGAGTTTAGATAAAATTTAAACTCGGAGCTTTTCAGGCTCTGCAAAAGTTCAATGCAATCTCATCATTAGCGTGAGAAGGTTGTTTGTCAAATTGCAAAATAAACTTTAAAAAATCTGGATTTTCGGTCATCTGTTTAATGAACATTACGCAATAGTATCCACAAGCAGAAGTTACAACTGGTTGAATTTGATTAGACGAATAATTTATTATTTTTTTTTACTCATATATTTTTTTATTGCGTCGCTTGGTGGAATTCCGAACGAGTCAAAATAATTGTTATCAAAACAGCTACCCAATGTGTGCCAGATCCGTCATTAAAATCTGGTATATTTATCACACACGAACCTGGAGACGCTAGCGTCTCTGGCGATGGAATCGCCGTAAGTTCATCTTTAGAATAAACTCCACGGAAACCTTTTACTTTTTTCAGTTTATCAAGTATATCAAAATTACTTAACGCGGCCGACTTCATCTCTTTGTTCCTGGCAACATTAGTCCTCGTCCTAACAGATTTGGCAATAGACTGCCCGCCAATCCTGCTAGTAATGGAGCTATTGGAATAAATCCACCTTTTCTCCTCGGTCGTGTCTATTTTTTTGTCGTTGTCTTTCTTTTTGCTGTTTTTCGTTTGGGCATTATATTTATCTTTAGACAAAAATTTTCTTTATTCCATGACCCTCAACTGCCTTTTTCGTTGCGCCAGATACTGCTCCAGACGCCGCTGCTAACCCTAATGTACCTAACACTGGCAAAATTTTAGGTATTAAAGTTTTGGCCATTACAGATAGTGCTGGACCGAAGAAACCACCTTGTTTTGACATTGCAGTTATTTGTGCAGCATTTAAATTTAAAACAAAAGGTTTTTTGCGATCGTATCTATTTATTTGTTTTTTGGTTAACATTAATTTTGTTAAAGTACCCAAAACACCTGCGTTAGGGTTGAACTTTAATGATACTTTCCTTTTCTTTGCAACAGCAGCTGCTAATTTTTTAACTTGACCATCAGTCAAATATATTTCTTTTACAATATATTTTGTCATCTTATATTAAAGTTACAGATTAAACTTGTACCGACATTTTACCTTCGATAAAGTCAATCGTAATAGTTCTGTCGCTGATCACTAACGCGTACACGTACAACTGCGCCACTGTCCAAGTAATTTCAATATCAGCAGTTGAAATTACATCTCTTTCATTTTGTTTACTAACATCAAAATAAAATATCGGATAAAGTGTACGAAATTCCTCTACTGATATCTGAGATCCATCTCCAACATCTTGATATTTTTGCAATGCGTGGAGCAGGTACATGTAAGGTCGAGTAATATTTTTATTAGCGTCATCTGCAAAATTACTTTCTATCGCTCGCTCCCGCTATTGCTTTGAATTTATTCTAGCATATATTCGTCTAACATCAGCATTATCAAATATCGCATCATTTTGTTGTTGGTTACCACGTCGCGCTTGTTGCTAAAATGCAACAAATAATTGCCGTGGCTTTTGTTCAGTTGACGTCGTTGTGACTCGCCATGTACAGTCGGTGGTATTTGGAACTGCTGTTTGATATATTTTATGTTGCTGAAAATGAATTTTCTTTCTGCGGTTTTTAAGAACATCATCTAATTCGAGTGATTTTGAAACTGTCGGCGTTATTCGTGGCATCCACATCGCAAGTTTATGATAAACTGTACATCAGCCCCGCCAAATCGAAATAAACAATCATTTTGTTCTGATCGATCTAAAATAAGCGTATGTTTAACTCCACGAAATACTTTATTGTAATCGCGACAAAATCCAAATATTGTACTTAACGGCAGCATCATTGTAATTTGACGTGATTCTGCTGCAAGTGCCTTCCTCTTAGCATGACCTTCATTGTAACGTACATTTCTTACGCTAATTGCCCCGTTAAATAAATTTAACATTGCAACGCCGTCCGCAGCTGCACCTGGTGCGGCTATACCTAAATTATTACAAGCAGCAGTAAGTGAGACTCTTGTAGTATTTTCATCAGCAGCTGCAGCTGGCGGTATTATACCAAGATTGTTAGCATTAGCAATAAGAAATTCTCTTACAATTGGAAAATCTTCAGCGGCATAGCTCCATGTGCAAATGCTCCTTTTGAAATAAATTCTCCAGATCCTGCTGTACCAATTCCAGTATCTTTAAACCACATCATATTAGTTGCAGTCGATCTGGAGTAATCATCAGAAAACGAAATAATATTTAAGATTGTACTTGCAACTTGCAGGTGACTTGAAATATCTTCGACAGTTTGATTGGCCAGCTGATATCTGGCACTTTTAAATAAACACCAGCCATCATTTGTAAGAGCTACTTCTGTTTCAGCTGCAATTGCAACAAGTCGATTGGCCACTGTCATAATCTGGCCACGAACTTCTAACATTGTTTTATGAGGAAGCAGAAATACGTCATCGACTCTAGTATTAAATGTTCTAACGCCAGCCTTGTTAGGTTCGTTAGAATTTTCATCGAAATATTCAATATATTCAAATTCTGTTACCGTGTCGTCTTCGTCATAAATTTCTGCTAAATCGAGATAATTTTTTACAGACATTTTTTTATTTATTAGGTTATATAAAATTTTTTCATCAACGATAGCGAAGCTATTTCGGTGTTGTTACTTTAGATATTAATTTTTGTATATTTTGTTCTCCTTTTGGTGATAAAAGTTTTGTTGTTGCTGTTATCATTGCTCGTTGAGTTTCTTTTGTTGGTGAGATTTCTGAAATAACTTGTTTTATTGTCGGTCTTTTTATTTTATCAGCTATTTTTTGTCCAACAGCAGTTCCAGCAGCAGATGCAGCTCCAGTTGCAAAAGCTTTTGATGCGTCAAGTGCAATTGGTGCAACTTTATGAGCTATTCCTGGAGCATTTTCTATAATTTTAGCAAAATATATTTCCCAAAAATCCTCCAACTATTTTTCTTCGATAAACTTTTTTCTGTTTCATTATATCTGAGGTTGTATAATATTATTACCAAATCTTTTAGAAAATATGTTTACTATTGTTCGCGTAAGTGTAAATAATAAGTAACAATTTCATCGTTAAAATCCGGTTGTCGTCCAGACTGATCTGTCAATTGCATATTTACTTCTGTTATTTGATTTTCAACGTTTAACGGATAATAAATAACTTGACGTGGACTAATTTGCATAAGAGAACCTGGTGGAACGTCTGGTGAAAAACTGTATATTGTTTGTCCTTTACTACCTTTAGCTGAGTAAGATCCAGATGCAATAGAGCAATTTACCAATATTACGTTTACATCAGTTATATTTACTGGCAGTTCACCGTCATACGTTCTGGTTTCATTAGGAGGAGCAGTATAACTTTTATGAAGAAATCCTATCAGTGGTGCGATACTTTCTGGATGGGTAAAACCAACTGTTATACCAGGTTTTATTGTTATTCTAGCTCGTAATGTATTATAATTTGGTGTAAGCTCAAAACTATCAGCGATACCACCACTTTTTGTTATTAGTTCTTTTATTGTTTTATTTAGATCAGTGACATTATAGGCTCCTTGTGGAATTTTAATGAATTTCCGTGCGAAAAATTGTGGAGGACCTCGACTAGTATAAATAAATTCAAAATTATCATTTATTTCAGTTTTTACATTAGCCATAGAATTCCAACACGTACAGGAAATTAGCCCAATTTCATATTGTTTTTCACGATCTAGTTCTATTGGTAGAATATACTTTGCTGAAAAGTTTGCGCTATCTTTATCAAATTGGCTAGAGTCTAGTAATAATGTTGCTGACATTTATTATTATATTTTATAAAATTAAATCGCGATGTAAAGTTTCTTTTTCGTCAGACGTTAATAAATTTTCCGATCTCAAATTATCAAGTATGTCAATAATTTCATTGTCAATTTCAGCACCAACATTTCCAGCTTCTTTTGATGATATCAATAACATTAATCTGCCAACCATTTCAGTAACAGATGCAAATATTCTTACTCCTTTTCCTGTTTTCTTTCTTTCTTCTTCTAAAAGTTTTTTAAGCGATCATTATCATAATGTTCAAATAATGTTTTAAAAGTGAATTTTCCTTCTTTAGCATAGTTTTCATTTCTAAATTTTTTTGCAGTAGTTTTAAAAACAGTAGCAATAGTATAATTTCTAGCTCTTTTAGAAAGTTCTTCAACATCTTTTATTTCAGCTGTATCAATTTCTTTATAAGCTCGAGCATCTTCTTTCATAATATCTTCTAATTTTTTAATGAGTTTATCGTGTTCATCTTTTTCCCAATTATAAATATTATCAACGTCAGAAATGTTATATTTTTTCATAAAATCAGAATATTCTAATGATGTTATTTCTTCTTCTGTCTTGTCTTTATATTCATCACGATGATTTTTATCTGCTGCGCTGAATTTAGTAAATCTTCTTCAGTCATTATAGGAGCTTGTAGTGTATATGCTGATTCTTCTGGTATTTCATCCAATAATTTTGCTTCAGTAATTAAGCTACTAATGTTAGTACTAAATTTGTTATTTTTTATATTATTAATAGCCTTAATATAAAGATCAGCAATAATTCCATGTCGATATAATTTAATGTCATTATAGTAATTTCTATTTTCTAAAACCACTTTGTTGAGATGTTTATCACCCTCTTTTTTATTTCTTTTCATTTTGCAATTTTTTCGTCGGCTTTAAATTTATCTTTGTTAACATGATATACTCTCACACCACTAAATTCACTATATTTTTTATTAAAATCATTATATTCTTTATCTCTTATTTCGCTATTAATATTTTCTAAATCATAGTCAAATCTTCTTTTTTCTTCTGTAATTTCCCTCTCTCTTCTAAGTTGTTGTTCTTCTTCTAACCTTCTTTCTATTGGTCTAACTACTGCTGCTTCTGCTAATCTTTGTTGAAGTTCCAGTGGATTATTTATCAGCCGATCTATTTCAGCTTGTCTTGCAACAGGATTAGCTATATTTGCTGCAAGTTCCTCGGCTAATCTTCTTTTTTCTTCTTCAGATCTTTCAATAATTCTTCCAGCAGCCGCTTCTTGTTGTTCTTTGATTAATCCTAGTAAACCTTTTTCTTGTATTTTTTTAACTTCTTCTTCTGATAATGGTTTAGTTTCAGGTTGTTTTCCAAGTAAAGCTTCAGTAACTGGTTTGAGAGCGGATTCTGTTGTTTCTGCTGCAGCCACTTGACCACGTCGTGCTTGTTGGATCATCTGCCTAAGTTCAGCTTTAGATTTAACAAGATTTTTTAGATTTTCTATATGTTTTCTGTACTTTGCTTGTCTTTCCATTGATTATATACTATTTTCTATAAAAATTACTGTAGGTATTTTTCAATACAACAGCAAAACATTTTACTCGTATCATTTGTTAATTTATCAAACAAAAAAAAAGTCATATTTATTTGCCGTCGCTTTATGATATAATTCAATAAATTTATTTTTTGTTACATCACCACATTGTTCGTTTGCGATATTTCTAACGTCGACATTGTCAAGTCCTGGAAATAATATAAAACAACCAGTATTTCGCCTAATAAATCTGTCAACATTATAAAAGCCTTGGGCGAGATAAATAGAATTACATTTTTTTATTACGTGATAGTGAAAAATATGATCTTATTTTATTCATTTCCTCGTTGTTTAGCGGAATATCATCAAAAACAACTATCTTGTGTTCGGACGAATCAAGGTAATTAACTGGAACAAGTTCTTCTGGTTGTTTGATAATAAAAAAATCTTCACCAGCCTCAAGATCATCATGAAGTTTGTCATTATAATTGTTAAGTAGCTCGTACTTATCTTGTTGTGGATTAATTGTGTAAATATAAGCGCGATCGTAGTTAAAATTATCTCCTAGAAGTAAATTCATAAGCAAGTTTGTTTTTCCCGATCCAGTTCTTCCAACAATAAGATAATGACAATCTGGAAGTTCGTTTTCATGTTTATGTTTCACCAACCGCTCTGTATCAAAGTTTAATATCGACGATTTTGCCATTATTGTTATACAATTTTATGTTATATAAAAAAAATTGTCAAACAATAAATAACTAATGAGCTATTATACAAAATTTGGAACATTAGTAGGAGATTCATCGGCTGTAAGTACAACAATAACAGACGGTAAGGTTGATTTATCAGGTTACCTGAAAAAATCCGGTGACACAATGACAGGAAACCTGTTTATGTCAAATCAACGAGTACTAGGTTTAGAAACAGATTATCCGCCAATAAATGTCGTTAATACACAAGCTGTTAGTTATGCACAACTAAAATCCGTCGACAATAATAAACTAGATAAATCTGGTGGAACTTTAAGCGGTAACTTAGATATGTCAGGAATTTTTTTTTTATAAATTTAGAGACCGGGTATCCACCAACAAACTTAAATCAAACTCAAGCGGTAAGTTATTTGCAGTTGAAGTATGTTGATGATAACAAACTTGATAAAATTGGTGGAACAGTTACAGGTAATATTTTCATGAACAAGAATAAAATTACATACCTTGGAGACCCAGCCACAGAATCAGACGCAGCAACAAAAAAATACGTCGACGATCAAGAATCTAAGTATGTGTTAGTGTGCGGTGGTATAATGCGCGCATTTCTCAATATGAATAATAATGGTATTAATGATCTCAGAACACCAGAATTAGATTTTGACGCTGTAACAAAAAAATACGTCGACGATATTAATATTCTAATAAACGATGGAATTAACGAATTCAGAACTGATTTTTCCAATCACGTACAAACATTTTTGAATTTTCGTAGAAATATAAACAAATCTGTGTATTAATTTTTTGGTAATCCAGTGGTTGTAGATATTAAACTTGCTGAAATTAACATAAAACTAAATGATATTGTTAGTGGAATTCCTAATATCATTCAAAAAAATAATCTTGTTAAAATTCCACACAAACAAATTAACAATATCGTGTACACAGTAGCATCAGGATCATCAACACGGACACCGCGCGATAACACCCTCGAACACACTGCAGAAGTAACTGGGTTATACAGGCTGTCCATGTACGGTTTGGAAATTACTGCGGCCACTTAATCATCACCGAATGTACATTATAATCCTCTACTGGTAATGCTAAACAAGAACACCAAAGAAACATTTACGTTGACATCAACGGAAATGCCCCCTAGACGTTATTGGTGGTGTCTGGAATTCGTACTGAAATTCCTCAATTAATTACTTAATTAAATGACAAGATCATTAAGTATAATGAATCAAACCCAGGGACTGGCACTAGAGTTTTTAATATTGTATAAAATCTGTAAACAAATATTATATAATGAAAAAAAGTATAGTTGATTTTAATCATATTTCAGATAAAATTCCAAAACAAGATGTGGACGCACTAATACAATATTACAGATATTATCATAAAAAACTTTGGTGCATGTAAAAATGTTACAAATGCTATAACAGAATACTTCGAGTGATATCATATTTACCGCTGCTAATGACTAGCTCTGGTATAATTTCAAGTGGAACATCATTAAATCCGTTTTTGTTAATAATATCCGGCGTTGGTGTTTCTCTTGCAACAGCGTGTAAAAATTGAGCCTCGTCTTGCAACTAAAAATAATGCTTGTAAAACAGCAAGTATCACCTATAAAAAATTACTTGATCAGATAAGATCTTATTTGCGTGGTATAAAATATGATATGGACGATTTAATACGAGAATTTCGTATCATTGACAGTATGTTAACAGATATTTTGCCAATGAGAGTTAGCAGATATGAAAAAGATTATCAAAAAAAGTATAGTAATGGTAGGGTATAAAATAAAATAATCTCAAACAATGTTTTCACGATAGAAGGCTTAAAATGTTTGATCTATGGAAACAGATAAAAATGTCTCAAATCCCCATTCAAATGCTACTTCCCCTTCTGTGAAAATATATAGAAAAATGTTTTCAAAATCGTGTACGAGTAAATGATAAAATACTTTGGTTTTCTATGGTATATGATGAAAAATAAATTGCAGTCTATTCGTTTGATATCCGATCATGTGAATAGTCTTTGATACTAAGAAAGCTTTGTATTCCTTACAATATATTTATCTCTTTGCTATTGCAATAGTCTTGCTGTGAATAAAAATCAATACAGAGCGTCATAATATATTGCAATATACAGGTTTGGTTTCCCTGGAGATTAAATGCACAAAATAATTACAAAGGAATTCTGATGCCGTCATAGGCCCACACGAAATTTCCATAATAACTAAATTATGTGATCATTCTGAAAGGTTAAAGATAGGGAATTTCCAATGGATTTTTTAGAATATAACGCCGAAATCAGGTCAAAGATAGGTAATTTGCAATGGATTTTCCTAAAATAACGCCCACTCCAGAATGTTATGGAATCAAGGTTAATTCCAATATATTTTTCCAGAATAACGTTATAAAAAGCAGTCAAAATTTTCCTCGTAGCTATTTCTGCTAGAGGATTTATGAACAGATAAGTGAAAATATTTTTCTAACATATTTTTGACAAAATGTTACTATATCTTGAGGCTGAATTAAATCTTTTAAAAAATCTGTTTGTTAGATTAAATCTGACGCTACAAATTGGCTCTTTGTAATAGGACATTTTATTGTGCTTTGTAGGTTATGATATCCTGCATTAACATGTGGGCTTTGATATCCTGAAATTAACATATGCTTGGAAGGTGGGTGGGTGTTCCTGTTTTTTGAGGGAGAGGGGGTCTCTGAGGTGGTAAAAAAATGTCAGAATATATTTATTTGAGAGAGAGTGGGTGTTCTGGTCTAGAATCCCCTTTGGGTTTCAAAATTTCATCATTTTCTGAGATAAAAATTTGGAGGAGGGTTGTTTTTTTGAGGGAGAGGGGGTCTCTGAAGTGGTAAAAAAATGTTAGAATATATTTATTTTAGAAGGGGTGGGGGTTTTCTGACCTAAAACCCTCTTTGGCATAAAAACCTCATATACATCTACTACTAATACCTTGATGGAGAACAGTTACCACATAATAAAATCCCCAATAATAATGGATAACTCCATAATGCAGTATGGAATCTCCATCGGGGTTTTCAACAATCGTTCTATATTTTGCGGTAAAGCCATGAAAATCAACATCACAAACACATCTCAACGCATATTTTATAAGCAATCAAAAGCATTTGTTGCATTACCATTTATCAAGAATATTTCATTCATTTTAATGATTTCACTCTCACTAACTCTTTGTGGGGATATTGAAACAAACCTGGGAAGGTAATGAAATTTCTTTACTTCATTTAAATATTAGAAGCATCCGACAAAAACTTGATCATAATTATAGCGTATGAATTCTCAGTTTTATACTTTTGTGAGACACAATTAAATTCTAGCGTCCATATTGACTGTTTAAAACAATATGGTTTTAAAGAACCTTTCAGAAAAGATATAACTGTCACGGAGACGGCGTAATGGTATACATTTCTGATAAGCTATTTTGCAAACGTCTGAACGATTTGAACTTTGAACTACTCTCCAAACATTTTTTGTGGAAAGTTTTTGAAGCGTCAATTGATATTGTCAGTGACAAATATAAACATTATGGGGACTGGAACACTGATTTATTTGTAACTTCTACAAAATTAGTTAATTTAATGGCAAGATATAGTCTACAAAATGTAATAACAAATCGTACACGAGTTACTTCTACTACCAAAACCTTGCTCGATCCAATCTTTGTAAGTAGTGGTAAGAATATAATTCATACAGTGATCTTAAAAATTGATAGAGAATTTAGTGATCATGATGCTCCTAATATAGCGACCAGACAACGAGCTGAGATGATGAGAAATTTACTTATAATGGCATATGCAACTATTAGATTAGATTTATTGCTTTGGGGAAAGGGCGATGCGAAAGAAAAATATAGAATTTTGTATCATATATGCAAATATATAATCGCTACTGGACGATAGTCATACCAAAGAATTATGTTATGTGTATGCAATTTAATTATTTGTTTGTTAGTTTTAATTTTTATTATTCCATTACATGCTATTATAAGGTAATAAAAAAAATACTTGTCTCCAATTAAAGACCCAATGCCGTCGTCTCGTGCAAAAAGTCTTCAAATCATCTGAACAGTACTGAATCTTGAAAGATATTGGTCCTAAACATAGTGGGGTTCTATTAAAACCATATAATAACGACGTTTCACCAAATTTTTTTTTTTTTTTTTTTTTTTTTTTTTGGAGGGTGCTTTCCCTGTTTGATCTTTTCAGACCATTTAGGGAGGCCCTCCTGCCCTACTTGTATTGGTTGTGCTATATTATTTGTTGGTTTATTTTATTGTTCTCTGTTCTGTTAGGGTTTGTTTTATTAAAATTTTGTTTTTCTTTCTATATTTTATTTTTATTATTATTTTTTTTCCTCTTCTACCATCCAAAATGGTCTAGACATTCGTCTGCTTCCAATTAACAAAAATATTTTTCCATCATTTTGAATTCTTTTTCTTTTTCTTCTTCTTTCTTTCTCCTCCGTTTCTCTCTCCTTTTGGCCCTTTCTGTTTCTCTTTCTTGTTCTGTTACCATTGCTACTGTAGGACTTTGGTTCCCTGACGTTGTTGTTTTTGTAGTTTTAGATTCCTGTGCTTGGGTTTGTTGATTGTATTTCTGACTTTGTTGTTGTTGTTTCTGTTGTTGACTGGTTGTTGCTGTTGTTCTTTTGTTGCTTTTGTCTCCTGTTAGTATCTCTGTTTCTTCTACTTGTTGAATAGGTTTCCCCTGTGCTTGGGTTTGTTGATTGTATTTCTGACTTTGTTGTTGTTGTTTCTGTTGTTGACTGGTTGTTGCTGTTGTTCTTTTGTTTCTGTTGTCTGCTGTTAGTATCTCTGTTTCTTCTATCCGTTTTAAATTTTCTTGTAGTCTTGTTTGTCTCTGGTTGCTTTCTTCTTTACTTTGTTGTTCTATTTCCTTTCTTTTTTCATGTTGTTGTTGACTTTGCCCAAGTGTTTGTTGAAACTCTGCTGTTAGACTCTCTGTTGTTCTTGGGACTTGTCGATTTTGTTTCCTTTGTTGTTTATTTTCTTGCTCTCTTATTTGTACCTGGTGATCTTCTCTTTTATTTTGTAGATCTATTTCTGTTAATGTTTCATTGTTTCCTGTTCTTTTTCCTTGTTGCAGTAGTTGGCTCTGTTGTTGTTGTTGCCTTATTGCTTGTTGTTGTTGTTGCTGTTGCTTCTTTTGTCTCTGTTTAGGAATTGGCTTTTCCAAATTAGTATTTATGTTGGTTTTGTTGCTGGGTTCAGGTTGGGTCTGTGCATTTTGTGGACATTTATGAGGAGTGTGTCCTTTTTTTCCACATCGGTTACATTTCCTCTTGTATATGCAACCTTTATACCAGGATTTTGTAATAAAGCCATGTAGAAAGAAGGCTCTTTTCACTTCCGTCAATTTGGTTTTCTCTATTTCTAATATTCGTATTCCATTGAAAATCGTGGTTAAAGGTATTGTATCTAGTCTTGATGACATCACCTTTATTTTTAGCTTTTCCTCAAATTTTTCAACGGTAGCTTGTAGTGGTATTTCCAATTGGATGTCTGAAAGGTGTAGTTCAGCCGACTGTTTCTTTATTTTCTTCAATATAGGTTCTGGTTTTTTTACTGTTACAGTCTCCCCTGATATCGTCATTTCTCCAAATGGTAGTATAGGTTGATTCCCTTTGAGTCTTAGTATAAAGCCTTTGTAGCCGTTTCTGTTGATGGAGTAAATCTTTGGTATATATTCCGGATCTTTAATTTTTATTGCAATCATCACCGAAACTAGGCTCGGTACTCTTTCCCTCGGTATATTTGATGTGTCTATCTCTTATGTCCCTTATTGGTATTCACATTTCAGGAATGATCCTTCCTCTGTCTCTATTCGTTTGGTTTTGAAGCATTTCTCTATTTCACTCATCGCTTTTCCAACTCTTTGCATCGCTATTTTCTCTTGTGCAATCCGTGCTTCTCGTGAGTTGTTTTCACTGTTTGTGTCCATTTTATAAATTCTCTTTCTTATTGTATATTTTGTTTCTGCTTGTAGATTTTAGTCCATGATTCTTAGTTCCATTCGTGGTGATAGTGTTCCATGTTCATTTAAATCTGCTTGGTCCTGGCCATTTTGAGATTTTTTGAGGAATCTTCGTTGGGTTCTATTAAAACCAGATAATATTAACGATTCATCACATTTTGAGCCATTTAAGCTGTCCCTCGAATTGAGCTGAGAAACCCTGCTATTTTTGGCACACGTGTACAAATTAATCCGATTTTGATCGGCGACATCTGTTGGCCAACCGATTTCAGTCAAAATCTGGAACACAAGATTTGATGACGTCAACGTTGTAGATGTAAGAAACCAACCCCTCGATATGTACGATTGTTATCAGCCCAGGTTCGCTATTGAAATTATTCCAGCTCCCCAGATAATCTCCAATATTCATCCGAGTCTTACTTAATATCTAATGCAGCTTTTTCTTCTCGGATCTGCTTTAAAAGCTGGCCTGCCTCGTTCTTTCCTCCCAAATCAATTTGTATCACATCACCACTTTTGGAGCACTCCAGAACAATACCGGAATTACGAGCGACTTCTTTGACTGAATAAAGGGGCGACATCTCTTAATTCTAAACTGAATATTTGAACGTCCATTAAACCTAACATCTCGATTATTTCAAAGAACGGTTTATGTCAGATAGCTTTTAAACAAATCATTTGTTTCCTTCTAAATTTTTGTTAGATCAGAAGAATAGTTAAATTTATGATAAGCGGTGGCATTGGAGCTTTAATGTAAACATAATAGCGTGACATGATTAATTTGTACCCAAGTAATGTGACTTGTAAGAGTGCTGGTACTGTTATGAATAAGCTGTAAATCGAGCGAGATACGTGTCAAAAAGTTATTGATACAAAACGTATGTGAACGATGTGTTTGTAAGACATTTTACCGCCACGAAAATCATCATCTTGTGTTGAAATTAGAACTAGAATTTTCTGAGTCTCATCCACGGAGACTGACATGACGTGACAATAGTAATAGATATGCTGCAAACCTCTGCTACACTTTGTGAAATACTTGTAATATTTGTAAAATTGTCTAATATACGTTCAAAAATATTTAAACAAAGTGTAGGGTTTGGTTCAATTTCTGAAAAATATGAATGAAGCTTTTGTGTGGTCGAACATTATGCTCGAATCTGCCGCAGATGCAAAAGGTTGGGAGCTAGCATTTTTTATCATTCTAGCAGGGTAACTAGTGTAACTAAAAATTAAACGTAAGGTTTTTTTTCGTTTCTTCTAAAACTACTGTTATGAGTTTATTTGAAGCCGAGCTCCTGGAATGTCATGTAAGGATCATCAAGAGCAGGATTGAGGGTGCATTATCAACGCAATTACTTTTATTACACTAGGAATCCTTTAATGTACTTGGAGGAAAACGATTTAATTGGTATTATATATTGATACAACTTCACCGATAATCGATAGATTTTGGGTATCAACCAGCTGCCAGTGCCATTGTAAATCAGTGATGTCTCAAACCTTTGTCACCGATAGTATTGATCGGCGATCCATAGGTATTGGAACGTGTCAGGGGTTTCGTTGATCTGCGATAGTTAACTACTGCGGGATACTTAGATATTTGCTAGGAAATTTTATCAGGAGTACTAATAATGGCGCTAATGTGTTAATGTACAATGATTGTATTGCAGACTTTTGAATGCCGATTTGTTTGCAGGCCCAAGCTGATATCAACCTTGTGGCTCGAATTGTGTTTGGCGAAGCGAGAGGCGAGATCTTTGAAGGACAGCTTGCCGTTGCCTTTACGGTGGTTAACCGTATGAACCACCCTGGGTTTCCTAATTCCATACAGGACGTTGTGAACCAAAGATGCGGCAGCAAGCATCAGTACGAGACCCTAGATCGTGGTGATCATGATGCAGAATGGAATAAGGCTAAACAGCACAATACCAGTGAGTATCAAAGTGCTATTACAGCCTCAACGGATGCTCTCTGTGGGAGACGACCTGATCCAACTCATGGCTGTACAAACTTTGCCGCAAGTGATCCAAATCCTGCAACATCCAGCAATCAGTATTACAATGCTACGGACAAGAGACAAATTGGGAACCATTATTTTGTTCGCATGGTTCCAAAAACCAACTAAAATAAAACCGCGTAATTAAAGTTCAAGAAGTTTATTTTACCGTCTTGTTTTTATTAATGTATAGGCTTACATTAAGAGTCGGTCTATTGCAAGGTCCATGGCAGCATATTGACAAGGCTATGTAAGTAAATGAAAATTATATTTTATTGATCAATCCTTCTGTATTTAATTCAATAATAATAATAATAATAATAATAATAATAATAATAATAATAATAATAATAATAATAATAATGATAAAGATTGATTATTACATTTCAGACTCACTTACTTCAGCACATAGGACAAGAGCTGTTCGAATCCAATTAAAATGAATCACAATTGGCTACTTTGTTTCATTGATCCTAACAGGAAGAATACTACGGAAGCATGATAAACGTCACTTCCACCAATTTTGACTTCACAATTCGGTTACATATCATGCCACGTATCCACCAACCACAGACTTAACAATTAGATTACATACCATGCCACGTATTCACGAACCTTAGACTAAACAATTAGATTACCTACCATGCCACATATCCTCTAACCTTAGACTTAACAATTTGATTATATACCATCGTTTGCGATAGAGGAGAAATGGTAAAACTGTAGTTTTGTCAGCGGTATACCTAGCATATTAGTAGTAATATATTATTTTAAAACAAATATTTACAAAACATATTGACAGGACAAACCCCATGTGAACCCCTATATAGTCAAACGACATTCTAGCAGGCTCAGAGGGGGTGATTTACCCACATGTGAACCCCTAGATTGCCAAACGACATTCTAGCAGGTCCAGAGGATAATTTGAACAGACACAACCCCCATGTGAAACTCTAGATTACCAAGCGACATTCTAGCAAGTTCAGAGGACACAGCATCTAAGGACAGCACTTACACAAACGGGGTCCTTCTCTACGTTCAACAGATTTCTGCACACTCTCCCCTCATAATCAATCCCAGGGAGTGCAAAAGTGCACCCACCACGTGGTGACATGGTGGGAGAGTGTACTTTTCTTTGTTGAAGTTCGGTCAAATCTGGGGCGGAACTCCAAACTAGGTAAGGGCTGTATTATATATAACTTGACCAATACTTGGAAATCCAAAAGTAGCTCACACAATAGGCATGGCTTATTCATTGTTGTATTTTTCTTTTTATCTTAATTATTATCCCTGACAAAATCTGAAAGAAGCAAGAAAGTTGACAAAATAAAAACAAAGACAATATTTCATTAAAAAACAACCAAAAAATATTACTTATCAGTAAATAAAAATATAATTATTTATAAACAAAATGCAAGGAGACAGTTATCTCCCTTCAAAATACAAGGGAGACAACCTATCAGAGATTTTGATAGAGTTTTCTACCTTCACTATACAAGAAAGACAGAGATATCTCTCTTATATAACTTCCTCACCTATTATTAATGTATCGACAGTAGACACTAGAATTAATTCATTATCGTGTTTATACAAATAAAATTTAATTTTTCCGCTACTTTTCCATGACACTCAAATAACTCTTTCATTGCTATCCTGGTGAGAATATACTTGCCACATTTTGCAAAAACCTTTCACCGGTTCAAGTCGATATTTATTTTTCTGTATTTTTCTTGACTGATCGGATCATGAAGCTTATCGTATTTTAGCATAAGCTCATCTCTCAACTTTTTAAGATATCAAAATATTTGCTGTTATCTGATTTGATATGCGAGACTTTTCTTCTATCAAATTTACTAAAACAAATACCTGAAATTTCATCATTAAATTCAACTGATAATTGCTGACCATTAACCATTAATTTTTTAATTTAGCTACTAACTCCATCAGCTAATGTTAAATTTTCGAACATTATTTTTAATGTTCACACAAAATTAATTAGAGGCATAGTATCCAATAGCTACCGTATTAATCTCGTCCACTCAATATCTCTTATCATCAAAATTACTTTGTCCACGTTTTATAATTGTATCCGTTTCAAGTTTGTGATGATTTGTTCTAATAACATTTGTTTTAATAAAATTAGTGCCGGTGTTTAGCGCTGCTTTTAAATCATCAAATTTCATACATTTTTTAACATATCCGCGAGGAATACTTTTTGCCTTTTTTGTGGAGGTTTATTGTCATCTAACATTACGGCGTACATTTTACTTCTTAGTCCAACAAATTCCCTAACTGGCGTAAACATAAACTCACCTTTCATCTTGCCGATTACTTTTTTATTTGCATCAGCATGAAATCGTCTACTTGCTGGATAATCTGATAAATAAATCTTTATTGTTATAAGTATCTTGGTAGATATAATCACATTGTATATTATAAACAAGTAAATCTGTATCAGTAAATAGCATCTCCGAATCTGGCCACTTCTTTTTGGTAAAATTATAGTGAAAGTCGTACATTAACCACTTTGATATATCAAGTACAGCTGCACCAACATAAATCAACTTTAAATTTGTCTTTCGTCGCTGTATTGCAACAATATTTCATTAAATATTTTCATACAGATAAAACCGTCATCGTTAACTAATCTATTTCTGCGATTGATATCTATGACAATTTCAATATTGACTCGCTTTCGGATATTTTCCATCGTCTTACCAAATACGGAATTGTTCATTAACTTGAAGAAGTTTTTTTTGTCAAAGTCAGTCTTAGCAATAGCACGACGTTTGGTATTTAAATCAATATAATCTGCCATCCACCACCATTGGTTAAATTTTAACACGGGATGAACTTGTCTCAGAATTAGTCCAGTATCTACTGCTTGTTTTAAATTTTTGTAATGTATCACGTAATTTCTTTTATTTAACAAATTTGGAACTAGCTTATTAACAATCTAATTTTTTGCTGTTGTCATTGCTCGTTGTTCAGGCGACAATAAACTGTAATCGATCATCATAGACTCTGCACAAACGGATAGTCGTTATGTAGATCATGTAATGAACTAGGATACTCAAGATCAACGTCAACGAAATATGAAATATCTTTTGGTAAACCATTTTCAGTTTCTTTAAGAAACTGATCTGGAGTTATCCAATGAAATCCATTACACGGCATTGGCTCTGACGTAGCATAACCATACAAATTATTAGTGTCCAGATAAATAATATAATTTGATGGTAAATTTTTTTCATTATTTTTCAGATATTTATTATTAGCTACCGCATATTTTGTTATAACGCTAATCCCGCCGAGAATTCCTTTTTCACTAAAATTAAACATATCAACATCAGTTAAGAGATCCAATTCTATCCTGCTTGTTTTTAGCAGAGCATCCCACGACAATCCTGGCGCAGAATAATACGAACAAGGGTCTAGTCCATAATTTTCATGACTAACTTAACGAAAACTCTGGGGAAACATCTGCTAGTAATAATACATCTGTTTTCAAATATAAATCATGATAATCACCAAATGTCTTAGAACCAAATTTATTCCAAATTTCTTGAGTACATTGTACTCAAGATCTATAATATTTTCAATTTTCAACTGAGAGTAAAATTTATCTTTATCAGGGAGAGAAATTTCATCAAATCTGCTCCAGTCGTCGAGACACTCATACGGAAAGACACCTTTTTTGTCAGAGAGACGTTGTCTCCACTAAAGCAAGTTTTTAAGTTACTGAAATTGCAACAACCTTTTACGAGCTCGTCCAATGGTGCTGCCATAAAATGTAGATTGTCGATCAAACGTAATTTGCCAAGCGTGACGGACATAAACTTTTCAAAATTGTTGGGAATAAATTTTATTATATTATTTAATTTTAGTTTAGAATTAATTTCATCATCTCCAAATGGTTCTACAATTATATGACTATCATAACCACGAAAGTTATGTAAAACGACAGGAATAAAATCTGGCGCATGAAATTTCAAATTACAATTGTTATGTGCTGCTCCGCGATATTGGCCGGTTAGATGACAGTGATCGCGCACTTTATTGCTTGAACTTTGTTCAGGCAACAACTTCTCGCAGATATGACAATTAACTGCCTCATCAAAATCAAGTTGTTTGTTTGGATGTTATTTTATTAGAGCTGTTTTAGATAATCTTTAGATAAATTTTATTAACATCGTCTATTAAATTTTTTGGTAACCACACGGCAGGACTTTCAGATTCGCCATTTTTCATCTGTATAACTTTACTGGACTTGAAAAATTATTGTTAGCGCAACAAACTACTTTATACGCTGCTCCACAGGGTACCTGTTGCTGTATTTTTCTCGTGCTTGATTTATTTGGATCATTTTCTGCGCCGGCCACAGGAACAAGTAAACACTCGAAATCAACATAAATGCCAAACGGGAACTTAGCTTATGATTATTATTTTTAAATTTTAATACTTTTGCTTTCTCTCCTGGCATTTTTTTTTTTTTTTGAACGCTAACACAGTATTTGAGATGCTCTTGCAGTTTTTCATCTTTAGAAAAACCTTGTAAACAACGGTAACAGAAATATTTTTTATCTTAATTTTTATTATATTGTCTGCCATCTAGGCCGTTAATTTTTTTTTTTTATTCAGCTATAATGTCCTTTATAAAATAATAAATGTATTGCATTTTGTGTAGCAAATTCTGAAATATATCTCGGGTAAACATTTTCTTTTTCATCTAGTCCGAAAACATTTATTGAAATATCGTTTTGTTTTTCAAACTTTGGTATCTGATTCTCTGCCACTGGAAAAGTTATTCCATTAAAATTTAACTCATCTTTGTACGGCAATTTTTTTTCAACTCGGTCGGAGTTACAACTTTGAGGATGTTTAGCAGATAAAATTGCCCAACGATAACATTCGTTATCATGGTTTTTGACATTTATACAACAGTTTTTGTTTTTAATTTTTTGAGGGAGATCAACGTAAGAACTACCGCGAAGTGCGTTATATTTCATTGTGTGAAATAAAACTTCTTTTATCATTTCAAATTTCTAACCTGATCCTGATGTAGTAAATTCCTCCAATTGTTTATTTAGTTCTTGATATATTTCATCAGCGACTGAGGAAATATTTATACCAGCTAATATTTTTCGTGATTTAGCCGTTAAAATATGGTTCGGCAATCTCGTTGGTGGAATGTACATTATCAAAGATTATATCAAGTATATCGTTTTGAAGTGCATGTAAATTTGATAAAATAATATGATACTGCACTATTAGCTTGATACCTTTATGAACTGCAATTTCTCGCGTTACAATTGGGTGTAAAAGATGAAATAAATTTGTAGAGTTAAAATTTGCTAAAATATTTTGATTATCAAATTTATAACTGTTATAATAACCGAAAAACGCAGTAGCAGCTTTTTCTGCTCTGATAAGCCTCTTCTTAGCAATATCTCGCAATTTCAACATTATATACATTATATAATATTTTATATATTTATTTGATTTTTTAAATTTTCAATTAGAAATATAAAATGCTACATGATATAATGAAAGAAAGTTTGAGATATATTGGTTTAACGGCGAAGGAATAGGAAGAATATCACGTACATCCGATTTATAATAGTTATACCGGGAATGCACTTGGTTCGGTGATTCACGTGAAATATCAAAGACCGTTTGGTAAATCAACACCAGCTGGAATGATGATGAATGTTAGGGGTAACGATACAGAGAGAGTTGAAATGTTTAGAAAAGATTTTATTTACACTTTGTTCTGTAGAGACATACCAGCTGGACAACGAGTTTATCGAGTAAATGGTTCGATAGATGATGACAATATTGAAAATTTAGCATTGCAAGATGAATTTCAACCGCATCCCGTGTTTGATTTATATGAGGGTAGTCATCGCGGGATTATTCGACACCGAAAGCGAAAAAAATTATTGGAAGTTTGCAAAATTCTGGTTATTTACATATAACGGTTCGTGGAATGAAAACTGATAAAGTTCATTATTACAGTCATCGTTTTATTTATGAAACATTTAACAGTGCCATTCAAAATGATTTGGTTATTGATCACATGAACACATTTAAAACAGATAATAGAATTAAAATCTAGATTTAGTTACACCAAAAGAAAATAGTAGACGTGGGGATGCTGGTGGTGCTAGATATGCTAGACAAGTAATTTCAATAAACCTTAAAATTGGATAAGAAATGAAATTTGAATCAATTAGAGCTGCTGCAAAGCATTTTAAAATTCATCCGCAATCAGTAAAATTTGTAGCTGATGGTGTAACCAAATCAGCAACGTCAACGTGAACATTTGACACAATCATCTTTAGATATGACGATTAATTATATTTTCTAACTCGGTTTTAGTAAGACAATTATGAGCGAACATCAAAACATCAACTTTATTAAATTTCAGAGTCATTACTGTACTGTCCTTAAGTTTATTTTTTCTGCTGCTGTTAGAAGAATTTTATCAGAATCACCTTGCATCACAATAACGTCAACATAGCAAGAATGTCCTGATAAACATTTTCGCATTGCTTCAGTTAATTCTCTGTAATTTAATATATCAACTTTCTGATGAGTCTTTATCTCGTTAGTCATTTATTTGATAAATTATATAAAAATATATTATATGTACTTAATGAAACGAGTTGCTGATATATATGTTGACGATAATTTTACAGCAGGAGATGCTGTCGAGAGATTTCATTTCTGGCGATACAAATTGTGAGTCTGTTGGTTAAACAAAAGATGATATTTTATTTAACAATGATGGCAACGACGAGATCGTGGACGTGGTTGATAAAAAAAAATTCCAGCAGACCGACAACTGGACGATATAATGTTAAGTATCATATCGCCCAAAAAAATAATAAAATCTAATTTTCCTGTTGCTGAGCAACAAATATTTTGGCAACTTATGAAACCTTTCCTCAATGTGAAAAAAACCGGCCAGCAGAGAAGCATAAAATACGATTTTATTTTTGGTAAAATATTTAATTGAATGCCAGTCGATAATGCAAGAAAATTACATTTAATGTCGTTGTGTCGACCGGTCAGATGTAAATCTGTACTGCTGAAATACAAGCAAATTTATAACATTATTATTTCCTTGATTACATCAAGGTTGATGATATAGGTTTAGTTGGTACCCAGCTGTTGAATTTATCGCTGTATCCTCTCCATTTAACTAAACTTTTATAGCCTTTTTCCTGATAACTTTTTCAATAACAAATATATCTTGCTCAGTTTTCTGCAGTTCCTGCTCGTAGAAACTACCAGTTATAGGCTCACCCAATAAATCATTTAGTACATAGGTAACCGGTATTGTCAGTAAAACTTTATCAACAACAAATACTTCTTCGCTCCAGTGTGGAGTAAATCCTTTTTCAAATTTTTTTTTTTGGTCAGAGAAATTCTAGCTTTATCACCAACTTTAAATTTATGTCTGGGGTACATGTTTTCATTTGCAAGAATCGGATTTTTAACTGCGTCATTTGGTGACATTTTTATTGATCTGTGCTTCATGTTATTATATTTATCAACAATCTGCAGTAGATTGTCAATATATTTATTTGTATTTTTAGCTGTCAGATGTTTATATATCAGCTCGTTTAGTGTACGATTAAATCGCTCGACGACAACGCTCTTACCTTCATTTCCGGTAACATATTTTTTGATGTTATTTTGTTCCAAAAACTGCTCAAATTTTTAATTAAAAAACTTTGCTCCGTGATCGGTCCAGATTCTGTTTGGTTTTTTTCTGTACTAGCTATTATTTGTTTTAGTGCATCAGTTATCGATGTTCCTGTTTTATCTGAAACGGGTACACTAAACGCGTATTTACTAAAAACATCTACAACGTTAAAAAGATATTATTTGTTATCGTTAAACTGAGCAAGATTTGACACATCAACTAAATCTATCGCCCCAATATCGTCAGCGGCATTTGCGACAACTTTACGTCGCGGAATCGTTTTTTTTTTTTTTTTACGTTTGTGTGGCTCTGATGCAAGATCAGGCTCTCCGAGTCCGAGTTTATATTTTGTTCCAATAAAGCCCTGCATCAGCCTTCTGTCAACACGTTCTCTAATTTCTTTAGGTTTCATATCAACAAGTTCGTCTAGCATTATTTTATCGCAGCCGTGCTTATCTTGTTCGTTATCACGATAACATATATCGGGTACGCATTGCTATTGCATCAACTTGATTGTAAGGCTCTTGTCCTGGTAATGGATTATCGTTTTCATCAAGTTGTTTATCTAGCGGATTGTATGGTCCAGTATATTTGTGGCCTGATAATGTCCAACCTCCTTTTGGTTTCGGCAATTTGCCAATTATTTCATGTACATCTATACCTGTTCCAATTATTTCTCTGATGTTGCATTTCTGACAGTATGTAACAATTTTATTTTATTTTCCTCCAAACAGAGATCTCTATCACAATCGCACTCGCATATTATTATTTATTTTATAACTGACAAAATATTTATAAGGGAAAAAAAATAATTAAACAATTCTGTTTTTATTCAAATTTTGTGGTTTTTTTTTTTTTTATTTTTTTTAATTTTTTTTTTTTTTTTTTACCATTTAACGTTTTTTTGCTCCGATTTCTTATTTTTTGAGGGTCAAACCTCAAGGGGTTTAATCGATTTTTTTCAGGTTTTTGTCCAGTTTTTTCCACAATTTTCGCAATTTTTCATAGATTTCAGGCAAAAGAACGGTAAAATCCAAGAAGAATCGATTTTTTAATTTTCCAATGTTAGATTTTCGTTAAACCCCTTGAGGTTTGACCCTCAAAATATAAGAACTCGGACGAATTTTCTTTGATTTTTTAACCATCTTCCCTCAACAAAAAACCCCAGGTAAAATTGATCAGAAAGCACAAAATTTGAATAAAAACAGAATTGTTTTTCAGATTTGTAATATTTTGTCAGTCGTCTACTAAAATAACTTTGTCGCACATTCCAGCTCCGGATAATTTCTTAAAAACATACTTTTTCTTTTTCCACAGATTGCACAAATACTTCTCATCATCAGCCTGTTTTTTTTCTTTTTCTTTTTTTTTTTCTCTTGGTTCATCTTAATTTTCTGTTTTAGTTTTGCATTTAAGACAGTATGTTGACATTTTTATATTCCTTGAGTATGCAAAATTAATTGCAATCTCATCGTTAATGTGAGAAGGTTGATTGTCAAACTGTAAGATACATTTAAAAAAATTTAATTTAGTCTGGGACATTTGTTTTATGAACATTATACAATAGTATCCACAAGCTGAAGTTCCAACTGGTTGAATCTGATTAGACGAATAATTTATTATTTTATAATTTTTGTTGTTATATTTTTTCATTGCGTCACCAGGTGAAAATACAAAGGAATCAAAATAATTGTTATTACAAACCGCTACCCAGTGTGTGCCGGATCCGTTGTTAAAATCTTGTATATTTATTACACACGAACCACCAGCTGGTGCATTGTCAAGTTCATCTTTGGAATAAACTTCGTAGAAATTTTTTTTTTTTTTTTTTTTTAGCTTATCAAGTTAGCTAACGCGGACGTGTGCCTGGCAATGTTAGTCCTTGGCCGATTCTCAGCAGATTTGGCAATAGACTTCCCGCTACTCCCACCAATAATGGTCCTATAAATCCGCCTTTTTTGTTTTTCGCGATCGCGTCTTTTTGTATGGTTGTTCTTCTTGCAGTCTTTCGTCAGGGAAAATTTATACCGTCTCCAGAGACAGCCTTTTTCTTTGCCCCAGATACTGCACCAGACGCTGCTGCTAATCCTAAGTACTGGCAAAATTTTAAGTATTAACGTTTTGGCCATTGTGGCTATTGCCGGCCCAAAGAAACCGCCTTGCTTAGCCATCGCATTTATTTGTGTGGTACTTAAATTCAAGACAAACGGTTTGCCGCGATCCTATATATTATCTGTTTTTTAGTTAGCATTAATTTTGTTAAAGTGCCTTTGGTGTCGTGTCTTATTTTTAATGAGACCTGCCGCTGTTTAGTAACAGCAGCTGCAAATTTTTAACTTGGACCATCAGTCAAATATATTTCTTTTACAGTGTATATTGTCATTATATTCCCTTGATCACATTAAACTTGGACCGACGTTTTACTTTTGATAAAGTCGATTGTTATAAATATGTCGCTGATTACCGGCGCGTAAATGTATAACGCTGCCGCTGAAATTGCACTAAGTGTCCAGGTAATTTCAATATCAGCGGTTGAAAATCCATCTCGCTCGTTGCGTTTACTAACATCAAAATAAAATATCGGGTAGAGCGTACGAAATTCCTCTACTGATATCTGAGATCCATCTCCAACATCCTGATATTTCTGCATCGCATCCATGAGATACATGTATGGCCGAGTAAGATTTTTATTAACATTATCTGCAAAATTGCTTTCTATCGCTCGTTCTGGATACTGCTTGGAGTTTATTCTAGCGTATATTCTCCTACCATCAGCGTTATCAAATAGTGCATTATCTTGCTGATGGTTTCCGCGTCGCGCTTGTTGCTGAAATACAACAAACAATTCCCGCGGTATTTGTTCGTTTGACGTTGTTGTAACTCTCCACTTGTAGTCGGTAGTATTTGGAACTGCCGTCTGATATATTTCATTTTGCAGAAAATAAAATTTCTGTGTGTGTTTTTTAAGCACATTATCTAATTCGAGTGTTTTTGTAACTGATGGTGTTATTCGTGGCATCCACAAAGCAAGTTTGCTTATGATAAATTGTACATCAGCTCCGGCAGCTCGAAGTAAACAACCATTTTGTTCTGCCCGATCTAGAATATGTGTGTGTTTAACTCCAGGAAATAATTTATTGTAATCGTTACAAAATCCAAATATTGTGCTCAATGGCAGCATCATTGTAATTTGACGTGATTCTGCTGTAAGTGCCTTTTTTTTTAGCATAATCATCATTGTAACGTACAGTTCTTACGCTAATTGCGTTATTGATTAACTCTAACATTGCAGTGCCGTCCGAGGCTGCACCTGGTGGTGTTATACCAAGATTATTACAAGCAGCAATAAGTGAAACTCTTGTAGTGTCTGCTTTAGCGCCTGCAGCTGGTGGGGCTATACCAAAATTGACAGCATTAGCGATAACAAAATTTCTTACAATTACAGCATCTGCAGCGGCATCAGCTCCATGTGCTAATGCTCCTCTTGAAATAAATTCACCTGGCGCAGCTGCACCAGTTCCAGTATCTTTAAACCACATCATGTTAGTTGCAGCCGACCTGGAGTAATCATCACTAAATGAAATAATATTTAATATTGTACTTGCAACTTGCAGGTGACTTTAAATATCTTCCACTCTTTGATTAGCTAGCTGATATCTGGCACTTTTAAATAAGCTCCAACCATTATTTATGAGAGCTATTTCTGCTCCAGCTGCAATTGCGGCAGGTGGATTAGCCACTGTCATAATCTGACCACGCATCTCTAACATTTATGAGGCAAAAGAAATACATCCTCATAACGTGTATTAAAAGTTCTAACGCCAGCTTTTTTGGGCTTATTAGAATTTTCGTCGAGATACTCAACATACTTGAATTCTGCTACTGTATCATCTACGTCATAGGTCTGCCAAATCAAGATAATTTCTGCAGGCATTTTTTATTTATTAGATTATATAAAATTTGGTGCTGTTGCCTTAGATATTAGTTTTTGTATAATCTGCTCACCTCTTGGTAATAAAAGTTATTTTTTTGCTGTTATCATTGCACGTTCTGTTTCTTTTGTTGGAGCGATTGATGATATAACTTGTTTTATTTCTGGCAAGTTGTCTTTTATTTTATTAGCTATTTTTGTCCCGCCGCAGTTCCAGCGGCAGATGCAGCTCCAGTTGCAAAGGCTTTTGATGCGTCCAGTGTAATTTGCGCAACTTTATGAGCGGTTCCTTGAGCATTTTCAATAATTTTAGTGAATATATTTCCTAAAAATCCTCCAACAATTTTTTTTCTGTAAACTTTTCTTTGTCTCATATTATACAAGGAGGTTGTACAAAACTCTATTGGGCTCGTCGGTGCGGATAATAAGTAACAACTCCATTGGTAAGATCCAGCTGTCGTCCAGATTGATCTGTCAATTGCATATTTGTTTCTGTTATCTGATTTTCAACGTTGAGCGTATAATAAATAACCTGCCGTAGACTAATTTGCATCAGCGATCCCGGTGGAACGTCTGGCGAAAAATTATATAATTGTTTGTCCTTTACTGCCCTTAGCTGAGTAAGATCCAGGTGCAATGGAGCAATTTATTAATATTGTGTTTACGTCAGTTATATTTACCGGCAGATCACCGTCATACGTCATAGTTTGTTCTGTGATTGATCCATATTGTTTATCATACAATCCTATCAGAGATGCGATACGTTTTGCTAATGAAAAATTGATTAACACATTATTTTTTAATGTTATTCTAGCGCGTAACGTATTATAATATGGTGTCAGCTCAAAATTGTCAGCGACACCATTAGCCTCTTTAATTGTCTTATTTAGATCAGTGATATTAAAAGCTCCTTGTGGAATTTTAAATGTTGTCCACGCCGACTGCAATTGAAATGTAAATTCATCATTGACTCCAATTTGTTCAATCTCATATTGCTTTTCAGGATCCAGTTGTATTGGCGGAATATAATTTACTGAAAAATTTGCGCTATCTTTTGCAGCTGTGCTAGAGTCGAGTAATAACGTTGTTGACATCTTTATTTATTAGATTTTTTTAATAAAATTAGGTCGCGATGTAAAATCTCGTATTCTTCAGATGTTAATAGTTCTTTTGATCTTAAATAATAATAATAATAATAATAATAATAATAATAATAATAATAATAATAATAATAATGAGGACTTTGCATAGCGCCTAACCTTTAGAAGCTCTAAGCGCTTTACAACATTTGACAACACTTAAAAAAACATATATAATGATATAATTACAAAAATAAAAACAAACACCACGAAATTAGAAACAGAAAACATGCTGTAAATATTTAAGGTAAGGATACATTATTAGGTCTTTAAGTATGTTCTTGCAGTTGAAATAGGTGAGTTTTAAGAGCGCTCTTGAATGAGATCACTGTGTCTCTGTATCTAAGTGCAGTGGGCGTTCCACGTTGCTGGGCCCTGGTATGCAAAAGAGCGTTGTCCATATGATTTCATCTTCATAGTGGGAATGATGAGAATACGAGTGTCAGAAGAGGAGCGTAAGCATCTTGCAGGTGTGTACACATGTGTGAGGTCAGATAGGTACGTTGGACTGGAGCCCGTCAGTGAAACGTAGCACAGAGAACAAATTTTGTGTTTAATTCTGGATCGTATGGATAGCCAGTGTAGGGTACAGAGCAGTGGAGAGGCGTGCTCTGATCGTGGTACTCTAAGGATGATCCGAGCAGCTGTATTTTGAACTTTTTGAAGTTTCTGAAGTAGATATTGAGACGAACCAGACAGAATTGAGTTACAATTGTCCAGTCTTGAAAGTACTAAGGAACACACAAGTGTTTTAGTGGCATCAACTGAAAGATACTTGTGAATGGAGCTGATGCGTCTCAGCTCAAGATATGCAGCCCTGCATATGTTCATGACATGTTGGTGCAATGAGAGAGTACTGTCGAGAGTAACACCTAGGTTTCGTACTGACTGTGTGAATTTAATGTTGGTGTTGCTGATATTTATTGTCTGAGGTAAAGGATGTGAATGAGAAAGTCTTTGTGTTGTAATCAGATGGCTTCAGTTTTATCATCATTCATCTGCAGCTTGTTACATGTCATCCATGATTTCACATCGGAAATGCACCTCTCTATGCCTTGGATGGTAGCTTCAACTTCAGCTGGATGGCTAGATTTGTATATTTGGGTGTCATCAGCATACAATTGGTGAGACACTGGATGATGATCTATAACACTTGAGAGTGGCTGAGTGTATAGAATGAAGAGAACAGGTCCAAGAACAGACCCCTGTGGAACACCACAACATAGATCAACTGGGCTGAACTGAATGATCAAGTATATCAACTATTTCATTGTCAATTTCAGCACCAACATTTCCAGCTTCTTTTGATTATATCAGCAGCATTAATCATTTCAGTAACTGATGTAAATACTTTGACTCCAGTTCCAGTCTTTTTTCTCATGTAACGAACACCATCTTCCAACATAAATATTTTCTTAAAAGTGCATAGGGGTGGCTTAAAAGTCCGATACTTAGTCCCGTATCCAATTCCTCTTGCTGTATCACTACAAACTTTAGCAATAATACCATCTCTGTGCCTTTTGGAAAGTGGTTCTAGTTCAGTGATTCTATTCATCGGAAGTTCAATAATTTCACGGTGAGCTTTCTCACCTGGTTCTATAAAACGTTCCATCTCTGCAAATAGTTTATTATACATATCTTTGTTCCAATTCCAGATCTATTTTTAATATTTTCTCCAATAGTAGCAGATGCATTATTATTTGTTAAAAAATCGTATTCGTTATCCGTTATTCTTTCTGAAGCACCATTTAAATTTTTCTTTTTTATTTTCTCAAATCTTTTTAGTCTTTCAGGATCTTCTTCTTGTCGTCTTATAGATTCTCGAAGGTTACGTCTTCTACTCTCATCAAAAACTAAATTTTGAAAAGATGTGTTATGCTGACTATATTTTCTCTCTGTAATATCTTTCGCTACTTCAAGAAAAATAGACGCAATAATACCATTTCTATACCTTTTTAAAAGTGGTTCACCTAGATAATTATATTCTTGAAGATTATCTATCTCATTAGAAGCATCCTTACCGTCCTTTAAAATAGATTTTAAAACTCCTAAGAATCTACCGTAAATATCACTATCCCACTTTTAAATACGTTCAATATCCTGAAGAGAATACTCTCTTAAAAATCCATCATATTCATGAGTGTCTATGTCTTTAAACTTAGTACGATATTTTTCTTTTCTATCAATTGTTTACCCACAGAGATTCCAGCAGATTCTGTTTTTTGTTCAAAAGCTTCAGGTGATACTTCCAAAGGCGAAATACTTAAATCTTCTTCTTTGTCAGGTGCTTTACTAATACTTGGTGTTATAGGAATATCGGTTTGTTTGAGAACGGATGTTCTTTGTCCCGCAGTTCTTCGTTGTTCTAACAATTTTTTACGTTGATCTGGATAAGAAATATAATAACTTAGTTGGTCTTGTATGTCAACAGGATGCTCAAGATGTGATACAAGTGGTAAAGAGCTCAAACGTTCTTCATCTAGAACTTTTGCTTCTGTAGATATTTTATTATTACTATTACTGGATAGACCTGCTAATGCTCGTGTAATAGCATGGATATAAAGATCAGCAATAATATAGTGTCGGTAATATTTAATACTTTCACGATAATTTCAATTTTCTAGTTTTACTTTAGTTATATACCTAAGGCTTCCATTTTTTATTTGAGATAACGTTGCAAGTTGGTTTTCAGAGTCGTTTTTTCCTCTTTTAATATCACGTATTTGGACATCTTTAAAATGATGATGCTCGGAGTTAAATATCTGTACTCATCATCCTTTATTTTGTTGTTTATATTTTCATAATCTTCTTTAAATGATTCTCTCCTGTAAATTACATCCTCATATTTTGAAACAGAAATATCTTCTTCTCTCCTCTTTTTTTGCAAATATAATTCCATCAACTCATCCAATTTTTTTCCGACAGGATCAACTAGTGTTTCTTCGGTTAATCTTTGTTTAAGTGCAACTGGATTACTGGTCAGTCGATCTTGTTCATCTTGTCTAGCAGCGGGATCAGCAACGTTCTCTACAAGTTTTTCAGCAAAATCGTTTTTCTTTCTCATATTTTGAAATAAGATCCTCTTGTTGTTCCTTAACTATACCGATTACACCTTTTCCCTGCAGTTTTTTAAGTTCTTCCTCTGATTTAATTTCAGGTTGTTTTCCAGATAAAGCCTCAGTAACCGGTTTAAGAGCTAGAGCTCTTTCTTCTGCGGCAATTACTTGTCCACGTCGTGCTTCTTGAAACATTTTCCTAAGTTCTGCCTTAGATTGAGCAAGTTTTTTCAGGTCTTTTATATATGTTCTGTATTTTGATCGTTTGTTCATTTTATATCAAAGGTGTTTGACAAAAGTATTGCAGATAGTCGTCAAGGCAGCAGCGAAACATTTTTTCGGATCACGTGCAAGCTTGTCGAATAAAAAGAAATTATATTTATCTTTTGTTGCCTTATGATACAGTTCAATAAATTTATATTTTGTTACGTCGCCACATTGCTCGTTTGCAATATTCCTAACGTCAAAGTTGTTAAGTCCGGGAAATAATATAAAACAACCAGTATTTCGTCTGATAAATCTGTCGACGTTATAAAATCCTTGGGCAAGATAAATAGAGTTACATTTTTTATTACGTGACAGTGAAAAATATGATCTTATTTTATTCATCTCTTTATTGTTAAGTGGAATATCATCAAAAACAACTATCTTATGCTCATCTGAATCAAGTTGATCAACTGAAATAAGTTCTTCTGGTTGTCTAATAAAATGAAAAACATCTTCACCAATCTCAAGATGATCACGAAGTTTGTTATTGTATTCGCTAAGTAGCTCGTACTTATCCTGTTGTGGATTATTGTATAAATGTAAACTCTGTCATTGTTAAAATTATCGCAAAGCAATAAATTCATCAGGATGATTGTTTTCCCTGATCCAGTTCTCCCAACAATGAGATAATGCCGATATGGAAGTTCGTTGTTGTGTTTATGTTGCACCAGCCGTTCTGTGCCAAAATTTAATATCGACGATGGCTTTGCCATTGTTATAAACTAAGTTGATATAAAATTGTCAGACAATAAACAAATAATGAGCTATTATACAAAATTTGGAACAACATTAGGAGATTCGACGGCTTTAACAAACGGCAACATTGATTTATCAGGCTACTTGAAAAAAACTGGCGATACAATAACAGGAAACCTATCTATGTCAAATCAACGAATACTAGGTTTAGAAACAAATTATCCGCCAATAAATATTGTCAATACACAAGCTGTTAGTTATGCACAACTAAAATCTGTTGAAGATAATAAATTGTCGTTGACAGGAGGATCTTTAAGCGGTAACTTAGATATGTAAGGGAAAAAAATTATAAACTTAGAAACCGGGTATCCACCAGCAAACTTAAATCGAACCCAAGCGATAAGTTATTTGCAGTTGAAGTATGTGGACGGCAACAAGCTTGACAAAACCGGTAGAACGGTTACAAGTAAACTTAACATGTCGAGTAAAACAATTATTGGGTTGTAAACTGCATACCTTCCAACAAATGTTGATAACACACAAACGGTGAGTTATGCGTAACTAAAATCTGTTGACTATAACAAGCTTAATAAGGCCGGCGACACAATGACAGGTAACCTGATAATGAGCAATAACTAAAAAATAACTGGATTACCGATAACATCGCCTCCAGCTGATGATACTGACGTCATTAGTTATGCTCAGTTAACAGGAGCACTGGCCCCATATTTAAGACAATCCGTTGGACCAATGTCAGGCAACATAAACATGAGAAGCAACAAAATAACGACGACATATGTTCCAGTTAACCCTAATGATCTGACAAATAAAGTGTATGTTGATAGTCTGTCTAGTGGTAACGTGAAACGAAAGAAAAACAATGTTGGGTATATTCCAACACTTTTTAAGGCAGCTGACAACCGAGTTTGGATTGAGGTAAGCGCATCAACACATTATCCTGAAAACTATCTTCATTACACATTCTCTGACAGACACGAATGGACGACAAACGGAGAAGTTGAAAACTTTTGGATCAAAATTAAATGTCTTATTGCAGTTGCTGTTGGGCAATTTGATTTGCGCGGTCGATTAAACTCTAGTGTTGGCCGAATTTATAATTGCGATTGGAAGGATCAAACGATGATATCAACTGGAAAACATTGTATAGCACAGAGAACACGTATATTTCAACAACACAATATTTTACAATTCCGACAGAAAAGACCGTTAACAAGTTCTTCTATTTTCTGGTTTATGTTGTCGCTGCTGAACATCCGTTTCCAGGACGGACAGCATTTCAAATATATACAATCGATGATCAAAATTAATCTGATGCTATAAAATAATGTGAGAACCACCAATTATAACCGTTGCTAGAGAATTTTATAATAATATTTTCAACCCCATAAAAGATGTTGGGAACGAATCACTAGTGGCACGTGTGATAAATACTTCGAAATTTTTTTTAATTCCAATGATAAACTCTCCATTGTCAGAAGAAGAAAAAAAAATTATTCGTGTTATGCATATGCGAGGACCACAATTAATAAAAGCTATAGAAAACTTTGATATTATAAGCAGATACTGTCATCCTGATGATTGTCTAGAAGAACAAAAAAAAAAAAAAAGTGAAATCCTGTTAAAACAAATATTGCTTGAGCTTGATTTTAAAAATGTAGATTTGATAATGCGATCAGGCAGATTTGATAATGGGATCAGGCCTATTAAAAGCACGAGCTTATGGTGGAAAAGCGCAGGAGGAAAAACGAATAAATGATAGCCATAATCGTCTCAACAAGCTAGCGGAGTCTAGGATAGTAGGAATAAAAAGAAATAAGAAGTTGTACAATACATTTTTAAAACGAGAAATTTTTAAGTATCTCGGTATGTACTACCACGACAAGGAAAGCAATTCTACCAATGATACGTAAAAAAACCAGAATTCGATCTGATTACCGTTGACGGATCTCTAAAGATAATCAAATCACTTGACGATGAAATTAGTTATCTCAGTGATGATGAGCGAAAAACGTTTTTTGAAGAAGTAACACAAAGTTGGAAGAAATGATTGATTCTTATTACGACATAAGTGAAGAAGATGATGTTCTACTTCCATCGCTCCAGCGCTCTAACAATTGTCATTACGAAATTATTACCATGAAATTGAGAAAATACTCACAAATCCATACGAAAAAATAATGTTAAAAGTAGATGCTTCTATCGGTCTTCTAGGAATTAAACGAGATAGACTTATAAAAGTAATCCTAATAAATTTCGTAGTCGCATACGCAATTATCAGACAACATCTTGTTCTCAAAAATTTTACGTTGGATCAAATAAGATTGGTACTGGGTTTTGTTGATGAAACAGAAAGAGAATACGTTAATTTGGTGAATAAAATAGATTTGTATGAACGTGAAGTAGAAAATACGTTTGATTCCTACAGTTGGTTAAGGAAAAATGAGGTACTAATAGATGAACGATGAAATGATACTTCGTCAGATGTTTATGACAAGTACAGAGACTTTTAAGCTGATCCAAACAATAATAAGTTGCGTGATTTTATTGATTCAATTGTTGGTACTAGAACCTTTAACATTGTATAAAAATTGTAAACAAATATTGTATAATGAAAAAACAGATCATCGATTTTAATCATATTTCAGAAGAAATTCCAAAACAAGATGTTGACGCACTAATGCAATATTACAAATTTTATCATTAAAACCTCTGGTGTGTAAAACAATGTTACAAGTATTACAGTAGAATACTTCTAGTAATATCATATTTACCACTGCTAATGACCAGCTCCGGCATAATCTCAAGTGGAGCATCATTAAATCCGTTTTTATTAATAATATCTGGTGTTGGTGTCTCTCTTGCAACAGCGTGTAAGAAAATTGAGCCCCGACTTGAGACCAAAAAAGAATGCTTGTAAAACAGCGAGTATCACTTATAAAAAAATTACTTGATCAGATCCGATCCTATTTGCGAGGCATAAAATATGATATGGACGATTTAATACGCGAGTTCCATGTTATTGACAGTATGTTAACGGATATTCTGCCAATGAGAGTCAGCAGATATGAAAAAAATTATCAAAAAATATGGTTATGTTAGCAGTAATAGTTAATGAGCTGTTTCTAGATCAGAGAGACCTTTCCCGTAAAAAAAACCAAACATATTTCGTCACTTTATTTTGTGCTAAAAAAGGCTGCTGAATGAAACTACACATTTCGTCACCTTATTTCGAGCTAGAAAAGCCTGGTGAAGAAAATGTCAACATAGAAAGCGTTTTGGAGG
>JAECUM010018930.1:0-27080 GCA_016617855.1 Megalonaias nervosa
TTTTACAGCATTCCATCGCTTAAATGTTTTCGGTCCCAGTCGTCTAATTTTAACTGTTATCGGTCTCAGTCGTCTAATTTACGGCATTCCATCGTTTAACTGTTAAATTCTGTCTTACTCTTTTATTTTATAGCACTTCAATGATTCAGTTGATCATTCAAATATATTACTTAGTTTTCTTATACTGTCTTGATTCCATTTTGTCTTATTTTTGTCTGCCAGACAGTGCGTATTTATTCGTGGAGACGACAGCCCCTTAAAATTTAAAGATCTATGATTGATTCATCAGAACGGTCTAATCATCAGGTGTAATTGGTTTGAGATATGTTCTATATTTATTTTTATTACGTTTCAAAGTCTGAAAGTAAGTAACTGAAAGGAAGTAAAACCAACAATTTGAGTACAATTCAGCAACTAATTTATTTCCCTAAAATACAAGGTGAAAATTCAAAGACACTTATAGCATTGTGAATTAAATAATATGAGAAAGCTTGAAGTTGCTTCCCGTGGATCGGTGGTTCTCCCATGGGTCCTATTGGGTTCTCCCTCCATCAAATATACTGGTGGCCATGTATAGGCTATCACGTGCTGAAAAATGGCGTTAAACCCACAAAACAAAATGAAATGCTGTAATATGGTTGCGCTACACAAATTCCCGTCTTGTTTTTATGCTTTTCTTTACAGATGGCACACGACTTTTGTATCGTCGGGCCTTTTGTAAACCAAAAGAAGAGATTTAATTCACTTTGTAGAGATAATGAGATTATAATCCAAATGTACGATAAATTTTAATATAATCGATAGCACGTGGCAGACATCACGTTCTTCTGCGTCTAAGACGCTAGGTCACTGTGTGGTTTCCGTCAACACTCATGTAGGATGTGTAGTCCTCGTCCTGCCTCAACTCTGGGAAAATTTAGAGCATCTCTGCGATTGGAGTTCATCAATCATCAAGTGGACAGTCAGTAGATGAAAATGATTTTAAAACATATACATTTATTGTTATTTCCTTTCATCAGAAAATGCAGGGTGTCATCTTCATGAATATCACACGATGTATTTCATAGGAGTTGCTTAAGATTGTTAACCTGTCATTGAAAGCCACGACAAAATATACAAGGATTTGCACAATCCCCCCCTCCCCCCACGTCCCCAATGGTTAAGGCCAGCGGGACAATTCACTAGTCGCTGCTGATAATTGTTGAATTATAGTACTATAAACAGGGCGTTTCAGGACACATTTCCAAACCGGTTTGACAATTATAGAAAATCACGGTGTTATTCAGCAAAATCAGACCGTCACGGGTATATAAGCACGGAATTTCAACTTTAGTTCAGAAGGCGTTGTGAGCCAGACCGGGTAGTATGGTATATTGTGTAGCATTGGAAGTAACAGGGTGTTAATATCATCATTTTGCTTTGGAGTGAATAGCAAGCTGTGAGTATATTTTCTTGCTGTAATATCTTTATAATTTAAAGTTTGTTCATGTTAATTGTCAGTGATGAGCTTTGCAGATATCTACAGAATAAAAATCAGCTTTGTCAAGTCGGTCGCTTGGACCAGTCTGACAGTAAGCACATCCTTGCCATAAAAGTTCTTAACAATACGCACTGAATTATACTCTTATTTCCAACATAATTTCACCTCTTCATTTATAACTTTATCATCAGGAGAAGAAAACAAGAACGTGTTCATGAAGAAAGGTTGCGTTTGCCTAGAACGGTACATAGAATGATTTTTATGTACACGAGGAGCTTATGAAGACCTTGTAAAATTTCAGTCAGAAATGAGATTAAGATACAAAAACGAGCCAAGTTTAATATTTTAGATAAATATTCCCAATCATACAATCGCTACAACTGTCATCCAATACCTGGAAATTTATACGGCTTTAATTATATGGAAGAATAAGCTCTTAAATTAATTTACACTATGATTTCTTTGTAAGGACTTGCAATCGTGAAAATTGCTTTTTAACTGGCACAGGTTTTACAAGAATGAATGTAAACATGTCCAGGCGTTCAATGCATTAACTGTAATAAAAAGAGAGATGGCTAGTGATTGCCACATAATACAATCTGCATAACAACCATAAGTATTCCTCCATGAGGAGTACATTCCTAACTAAAATAATTCTTACAAATATTGCTAAAACAAATTTAGTCGATTAAAAAAATAGAATAAGTAACAAAAAAAAACATAAAACAGAAAAAAGTAGAATAGGTTCGCCCTAAAAATGTAAGAAATATATGCAGTGGCCATGTGTGAGGGCAAACGAATAATCATTATCTTGGTAGTTATTTACCTCTCCACTGTGCTGCTGACAGGGGGGGGGGGGGGCGAGTCGTTTCAGGCGATCGCATTTACAGATCACTGACGTCTCACCTCTGTCCGCATGGGTTCAAGCCTGGGGCTTGGGTTGGTATGTGAGGAAGCATGCCAGTTGCTTCCAGTGGGTCGGTGATTTTTCTCGGGGTTTTCCAGGGTTCTTCTTCCACCATATATGCTGGTTGTCACGCATAACTTATCATGCGCTGAAAAAATGTCGTTAAGCCCACAGCATCAAAGCTACTTGAACATATAAGTCTCAGTCGGTGAAATTGCTAATTACAGTGATTGACTACGGGTAGATATATCTGTTCACCGTAGAGACAGCAGAAGTAGATTCACAGTGTAGGCAATAATGCCCCATCAGCATGTAGAATCTTTCAAAGATGTTCACGGCTAACAATATAATATGCTCATTTCACCCGATACTATCAGCGACTAGACCAGTTGTCTTCGTATGGCATCACAGATACTGAAATAACGGGGTTTTCATCGACTATAGATAGTTCCCGAATGACGTCATCAGTAGCCATATTTGTGGTATCCTGGCAGATTTACCGTTGAGTTTATATGGTGTTAGGAAACTGTAATAGCTTCAATCAGTCTCAAGATACTGTTACAAAACATACATACATAAAACGCAAATCAGGCATTCTGTTAGTATCTATATTTGTAATTTATAAGTTGATTATGCTTCAGTGTGCCTTGTTAAAAATGGTCAGTTTTGGTGGTCGTATATAGGAGAAACTGCCAGGTTGCTCATCGTCCAGGTAAAATGGGCAGAAAATCGTCTGCTAGTGACCTTATCGGGAAGCACCTATAAAAGATTTTGCAAATTCCCATTGCCGAGTCCTCTAACGGCTTCCCATAATGAACTTGTCGCCAAATTTCAAAGTCAAATGCTGATGACCATTGGCCCCTGACCAATACTATCTCAGGGTAATCGCTTTCTTTCCGGTCGAACTTCCGGACCTGTTTGCATATTTCTTCCGTGACAAAGTAAAATCTATCAGAGATAAGCTTGGCAACACAATTTCAATTGTCTCATTGTGACCATACAGTTGTGATCAAAAATATCTATGGTAATCTTTGCAGCATTTGAACCTGTCTCTATTGATTTGGTACATACAACCTGTCTCTACTGATTTGGTACATACAACCTGTCTCTGTTGATTTGGTACATACAACCTGTCTCTACTGATTTGGTACATACAACCTGTCTCTGTTGATTTGGTACATAAAACCTGTCTCTATTGATTTGGTACATACAGCTGTGATGAAGAGCGCCCCAAAATCACGATGCATCAAATCCTACTTAGTCAACAGCACACAAATTGTGTCCATAAATGGAAAACATATTCAGTCCAGTTGATCTATATTTTTGGTGTTCCACAAGGCTCTGTTCTCAGTTCCGTTCTTTTCATTCAGAGTACTCAGTCTCATTACAGTGTCATAGACCAGCATCAGGAGTCTCACTACTTGTAGGCTGACGACACTCAATATACAAATCTAGCAGCCCAAATGAAGTTGAAGCTACCATTCAAAGCGTAGGTGTGAAGTCATGAATTACATGTAACAACCTGCAGATGAAAGATGATAACACTGAAGCCATCCTGATCGCTGTGATCGCAAAGAATTTCTCATTCACATCCTTTACCTCAAACAATAAATATCAACAATACCAACATTAAATTCATAGTTAGTAAGAAACCTTGATGTCACTCTCGACAGTACTCACTCATTACACTAATATGTCATGAACATATGCAAGGCTGCATATCTGGAGCCGAGACGCATCAGTTCTATCAGTAATTTTCTTTGGGTCGATACCACTAAAACACTTATGTGTTCCTTAGTTCTTTCAGAACTCGACTGCTGTAATTTATTTATTTCTGGTTCCTCTCAGTATCTATGAAAGAAACTTCAAAAAGTTCAAAACACAGCTGCTCAGATTATCCCTACAGTACGAAGAACTAAGCACACTTCTCCGAGCTCTGTAACCTCCAATGGCATCCCGTTCGATCCAGAATCAAACATGAAATTTGTTCACTATACTACATTTCGTTGACTGGTTCAAGTCTAATATACATACCTATCTGATCCCACCCATGTGTACAGCCCATCTTAAAACTTATGCTCCTCTTCCGACACTCGTATTCTTATCGTTCCCACTGTTAGAACGAAGTCATACGAACAACGTTTTCTGGGGTTTTTTTTTGCGTACCAGGTTCCACCTATGTGGAACGAATTGCCCACTAATCTTAGACACAAGGAACTGTGATCTCATTCAAGATTGCTCTTAAAAGTTGCCTATTTCGACTACACGAACAGACTTAACGACTTAATAATGTCTACTTCCTTAATTATTTTCAGCATGTTTTTGTTTTGTAATTTTATGGTGGGTTTTTTGTAATAGTGTCGTTGTATATGATTTTATGTGTCATCTAATATTATAACGCGCTTAAAGCTTCTATCGAATAAACGCTGCACTAAGTCTAAATTGTTATTATTATTATTATTATTATTATTATTATTGGGCATTACCTTAACACAGGTACAATGGTAAGCTTGACGGACATTAAAATCTTATGTCCATCACCAAGCTGACTGGTACTTCATGACATGACATTCACATGGGCATTCCTTCGTCGCTTTTAGCGATGTTTTAAAGTGTCATTGTTACCCGGAACAAATTTATTTTATAGTTCATATTAGTGTCATTGTAACATGGAGCACATTCATACTATTGCCATTTTCACAAGGAACAGATTGGATTTTGTAGTTCATTTTCACATGGAACATATTACGGATTACAGATTGACGGTGGAATTGTACTAAATTATGCGTTACATATTCATACTAGTGTCATTTTCACATGGAACATATTACGGATTACAGATTGATGGTGGAATTGAACTAAATTATGCGTTACATATTCATACTAGTGTCATTTTCACATGGAACATATTACGGATTACAGATTGATGGTGGAATTGAACTAAATTATGCGTTACATATTCATACTAGTGTCATTTTCACATGGAACATATTCACACTAGTGTCATTGTCACATAGAACAGACTGAACTGTATAGTTCATATTAGTGTCTTTGTAACATGAAACAGTCTGTATGTGTGTGTTTGGATTTTTAACGAAGCTTTACAAAATATTCAGTCATATCGCTACGATGTCTGCAATGTGGCTGTTTATAGCGATGTCTACCACATGCCGCAGACATGTAACATGACCAGTCACATTATCCTGATACAAGGCCTCCCAGTCCCAACACTAACCTCTTAATGCTGAGCGAGCGACTAGCGAGGCAGCTTTTAGTACCATTTTTTTAAGTCTTTGGTACGAATTGGCCGGGGTTCGTACCCGCGACCTCCCGCATCCGAGGCGGACGCTCTAACCACTAGGCCACTGGGGCGGTCTTGTAACATGGAATACATTCATACTGGTGTCATTGTATGCTAGTAGCATTGTAACATGAAAAACATTCATGCTAGTGTCATTATGACATGGAACACATTCATAGTTGTGTCATTGACACATGGAACACATTCATACTGGTGTCATTGTCACATGGAACAGATTAGCTTTTGCATGATATGGTATGCTAATGTGTACACGTGGATAAAATTATCTCTCTTCTGATGACTAGTCAGTCTGCCTGGTCTATACGGGTAAGAAATAATCTGGAGGGGAGAGACTGGCATCCAGTCTAATTGATGACTTTAACATAATGTAGTAAAAAGATAAGGTCATCTATGTACGTTTTAAGCATCTGAAAGAAATATACAACAGTTCGAACAGGATTTAAATTTACGTAAAGAAAACTTTTCAATGTTCCTAAGCTTAGACAGTCCACACTACATCGCATTTGATACCAGCCCAGAACAGCCCTGGTCGGCTGCTGGGTGTGTTTTGGAAAGGCACTTAGGTTTCATTTCCTCGGCCTTACATAGAAAATAATGTGTTAACAGTGTAATTAAAACCAATAAAAACAAAACAAACAAATATTTATCTGTTTTCCCCTGTGTATTATTGGAAAAAGCACTTAGCTCCCATTTTCTCGGCATGATATAGTCAATAATGTGTTAAAAGTAACGTTAAATCGGAACAGAACAAAACAAAAAAAAAAATCTGTTTCCTCCTGTATATTCTTGGAAAAGGCACTTTGCTCCCATTTCCTCGGCATGAGCAAGTACTGTGTTCAAGATGCTGTTAAATATCAGCCAATCAACCGACTTCATTATTAGACTGATGTTAAACAAGATATGTGTACTATGAGTCTATACATCAAGTGGGTCACACTGTCTTATCCTCTCTCAAAATGTTTTATTCTGGCATATATTATCGACTTGACAGATTGACGCTAATAATGTCATTACGAGAAACATACAGTTACATTAAGTCTAAATGCAATGGTACGTGTCATTTGAATTCAATTAAAACAGTTACAAGATGTCAAAATGCAGTGGTACGTATCATTCGAATTCAATTAAAAAAGTTACAAGATGTCAAAATGCAATGGTACGTATCATTCGAATTCAATTAAAAACAGTTAAAAGATGTCAAAATACAATGTTACGTATCATTCGAATTCAATTAAAAACAGTTAAAAGATGTCAAAATACAGTGGTACGTATCATTCGAATTCAATTAAAAACAGTTAAAAGATGTCAAAATGCAATGGTACGTCTTCTTAAAAAAATCACTTAAAAACGCGCCCTGAACTTGAAACCGCCTCGTTCTAATGATGATTTTAAGCGACAGGTGACTGATCTGTATTGAACAGTTAGACAAGGATTGTATGTCCGTCTGTGTGTGTGTGTGTATGTGTGTGTGTGTGTATACATATATATATATATATATATATATATATATATATATATATATATATATATATATATGTGTGTGTGTGTGTGTGTGTGTGTGTGTGTGTGTGTGTGTGTGTGTATTTATGTATGTATGTATGTGTACGTGTGTATATGTATGTATGTCTTGGACCCTTATGGCATAACGGAGACAGAAAGATAAAATGTAAGAAAAGGAGATTACGATAATATTGTGTAACATGTTACTTCATTTCGGAAACGGAGATTAGTAATAAATTCCTCGTTATTTTTTTATTTTATATTTATTATATATCTGGAGATTAAAGAAGCATTAATCTCCTGTTGACACCTTAATTAAATGCATATTCACACACCATAAGTGAATCACAATTTGATATACCAAACAATATTGGTATATCAAATTGCTATATATCAACATTTACAAAACCATTATTGTTTCTTTTTTAATGTGTGTGATATGAGTGTGTGTATTTCTTATAAGAGTGTCCCTATTTAGAAAAGAGATTATGCAAACCCAACATTATTTCTGTTTTTACATTTCATGTAAGTATGTAAAGATCTCTTGTGTAAATGACATTATTCAATTCAGTTTATACTTGATACTGTACTCGTAATTCCTGACAATATTTAAATTTTAAGGACATATTCCGTTATTTTGCACACATGTTGAACGAAAGGGGTTGGAAATGATTAACATTGCCTTGGCTACGTTGTAGTACACTCATGATGGTCACTGTTATCACTACTAATTTTTGTAAAACGTTTCAGAGATATTGTGATACACCCGAATATTCAGTCCATTTGTATTGTTGTCCGTTGTTCTATTAGACAGTTACCACAACCTCGCGTAAACCACTGGGTCGAAATTCACAAAAGTCTCTAGTTATGTACAAGAGAGAGAGAGAGAGAGAGAGAGAGAGAGAGAGAGAGAGAGAGAGAGAGAGAGAATTGGTCCCTGCTCCTAGTCCATTGGGAAGGGCTCAGAGTTAAAATATTTTATAAAACACAATCAAATGCAGAACGATACATCCTATGTGTGACTGATTTGCATTATCAACCCCAGTTGCCTAGGTGTGGGTTTGGGGGAAACAAGTACCGGAGGTCTTGAGTGAGAAAGGGTTACAATATGCCTGCGCTAAAAGGGGTGAGGATTTGTCATTGCGACCCACTTGTGGGAAGGTTTATCAGTGAAACGCAAGCCTAGTACTAGTATTATGTGTCGAACAAACGCTCAAAATGATTATTGCAATTATGTTGCAATCAAATGATGTGTCAAACAAACGCTCAAAATTATCATTAAAATTATGCACATACCCGATAGAAAAGTAATTTATATCAGCCTACCGATGCCATGCACACCATGGAATTAACAATAACAGGTAGCGACACAATATATCGATGACATACGATTATATATCTTCTTTTATTCACACAAAATATCGATGACATACGATTATATACATTGCTCTAATCAAGTTAGACAAATAAAATCTGAAGAAATACTTAAATAACAAATAAACTTTTTCCTGTGTGAGCTTGGTCACTTCAGATGAGTGCTTTCTGATCAATAAAAACTATTCCGTGACCTAAATTATGACCAGCGTTGGGGCCTTATTAAATTAAATTCTTAGTCTCGGTTTCATTCCTGTGTGAAACCTCGTCATAATTTGACAAGTGTCTGGTTACAAGACTATGAAGGTGTGTTAGTTTGCCTTCAACAACCAAATGTAATATGAGGGCACTATAATGTCTTCTAAACAGGTATTTAGTTTCTATGGTCATTGATCTTTTTGGCAACTTAGTGAGAGTTGGGGACGGGTACAAATAATCCACCTACCATCAATATGTCACATGTACAATGTCGAGACTGGAAAGCGCTGTGTTTGTATATTAACGATGTAATTGTACTTAAATTCAGATTGGCGGTGAAATTGTACTAAATTACGGGTTACAGACTGACGATGGAATTGTACTAAATTACGGATTACAGATTGACGATGGAATAATACAAAATTACGGATTACAGACTGACGATGGAATAATACAAAATTATGGTTAACAGATTGACGATTATACAAATAAAAAGAAAAAGTGACAACTTTCTGTGCGCAGTAATTGCAGGAGGACGCATTATATATTTAACGGTTTATGGGTTACGGTCGTTAAACAGGTTACGGTCATTAAGTGGGTTACGATCATTAAATGGGTTACGATCACTGAATGGGTTACGGTCATTAAATGGGTTAGGGTAATTAAATGGGTTAAGGCATATACTCCAATGGAATAAATAAGCGTGAAGCATATACTCCAATGGAATAAATAAACGTGAAGCATATACCCCAATGGAATAAATAAGCGTGAAGCATATACTCCAATGGAATAAATAAACGTGAAGCATATACCCCAATGGAATAAATAAGAGTGCATGCATATACTTCAATGGAATAAATAAGCGTGAAGCATATACTCCAATGGAATAAATAAGCGTGAAGCATATACTCCAATGGAATAAATAAACGTGAAGCATATACCCCAATGGAATAAATAAGAGTGCATGCATATACTTCAATGGAATAAATAAGCGTGAAGCATATACTCCAATGGAATAAATAAATGTGAAGCATGTACCCCAATGGAATAAATAAGAGTGCATGCATATTCTTCAATGGAATAAATAAGCGTGAAGCATATACTTCAATGGAATAAATAAGCGTGACGCATATACTCCAATGGAATAAATAAACGTGAAGCATATACCCCAATGGAATAAATAAGAGTGCATGCATATTCTTCAATGGAATAAATAAGCGTGAAGCATATACTTCAATGGAATAAATAAGCGTGAAACGTACACTTCAGTGAAATAAATAAGCGTGAAGCATATACTTCAATGGAATAAATAAGCGTGCATGCATATACTCAATTGGAATAAATAAGCGTGAAGCATATACTCCAATGGAATAAATAAGCGCGAAGCATATACTCCTCCCAAACAAGAACTGCAATTTTAAGCTCAAATGCATGTGCTGAATGTGCGAAATTGCTTCGTTTAACAAAGTCAGAGTGATTTTATAAGCAGTTTCATGATCAAGTAAAGTGAAGTCAAATTCAGTCCAATCTATTTGCAGGCAGCTTTCAGAACATTAGCATGAAACATTTATACCGTCATGATTAAAATAATTTTACATAAGACCTACCACATAAGATATAAGAAATTTTATTTGAAGTCGGATATTATAACAAACAAACATAAACTCTGGAGAGGTATTACTTAAACAAACAATGAACTCTGGAGATGTATTACTTACAAAACACACCTCTTACCCACACCTCTAATTTGTGTACAAAAGTCAAGCACACAATATAAATTAAACATGCATCACAGTTCGGAAACGACTGTAAAGTCTCTTCGTCTCTTCATGCACTCCTGTTACAAGCGAAGTTATATTTTTCTTTAATTTAGTACAAGTTACTACTTTTAAACATGTGTGTGTGTGTGTGTGTGTGTGTGTGTGTGTGTGTGTGTGATTTAGATTTTTAACGTAGCTTTAACCATTTTTCAGTCATTTCGCTGCATTTTCTGCAATGTGGCGGTTTATAGTGATGTCAAGCACTGGGGCATCATGTCGCAGACACGTAGCATCACGTCCCACCAAGTCACATTATCATGACACGAAGACGACCAGTCCAAACGCTAACCTTTTAATGCTGAGTGCCTAGCGAGGCAGTTGTTAGTACCATTTTTGTAAGTCTTTGGCATGACTCGGCCGGGGTTCGAACCCGCGAACTCCCGCATCCGAGGCGAACACTCTAACCAAATTTTTTAAAGTAAAAATACCAATGCAGAAAAGCATAACGCGTAAGCAAAGTCTATAAACCTCTTTTATTGGGTAGTCACATGTGCTTTAACTTTCATTTGTAGAAAATTAATAGAAGGATGATACCCAGACTTTGACCTCAGACTCAAATTTTAAAAATAAAAAATATTTTTGAAAATCGACAAAAAATGCGTACGAAAGCAAATTATGTTTCTTGAAAACCAATGAACCTGTGGTGAGCTTCCATACTTGACACGTGAAAAGATGAATCTGTAACATATGCGGATATTGAAGTTACCAGGATTGTACTGTACACACTAGTGGCACGTGATACTGTCTGTATGAAAATATACATGTATATCATGTAGAAAGTAGTGTCAGCTAAAGTAGAACAACCATCCCTTTTCTTATAATTGATTAATTCCCCCGTTCTACCTGACTGTTTTAATTATTTTTATTTCACTTCAGCTGTCAAACATTGAATGGGCTTCTCGCTGTTAGGGACGTCTAGTATTTCACACAGGCCGGATACTGAAGGCTGCGTGCAGACATAGGTGTTCTCACTGTTAGGAAGATATTAAAATTTCTCACAGGTCTAAAAAAAATATATAGCTACGAGCAATTACGGACGTTAGACTATTCATAATGCCAGCCTTTGTGTTTCAAGGTAATTATATGTGCTTGTGAATACACCACTCCCTCGATAACTCGCGCACAACGGGGTCCAGAAACATCGACCGCGTTATAAGCGAGGGCGCGAGTTATCGAGGGACCTATAACAAACAACAAAACAAACAAAGGGATCGACGTAGAGGCAAAAGGGGGGTGGGTTGGGTTGGCATGTTAGTGTTGAATACTTAATAATCGTGCTACGATTAACTGTGATTAAATATCTCTTCATAGCGGTGTACTTTGTTTACTTTTTTCCTCACAGAGTAACATTAATTTCAGGATAACTTACAGTATATCGAGATCATCAAAACATTATTCCACATGGTTTCCGTTCGCTTAACATATGTACAACTTCGTACATTGTGTACTACGTCACAAATTTTTGTGTTGATTTGGATAAATTATAGTTTTATTGTTCGATCCAAAGTAGACTTTTTTTTATACAAAAGATCGACACTCATATCGGAAAAACAATGTCGATCGAACGATGGGTAGATTTGATTGCGGTAGAAGTAAAATAAAAAAAATAAATTTTTTTTACAAGGGTTAACCATTACCCACATGAATTTAATGGGTCTACAAATTTAAAATAACGTAAATTAGAACACGATAATACTTGCAGTTTGTGACACGTTTGACAAATATCACTTCACATTTTGAAAACATCTGTTCATTTTTTTATATTTTTTTTGTGTTACTCTTTGATTTCTCTGCCGCCACTGTGTATTGTTCACGGATGATTATCTCTCTGAGCTGGTATGGATAATTACATGCAGCTTCCTGATTCGCTGAGCGTATTTCTCCCGACAATGAATTTTGTTTAATTCTATGTCGGCGCTGGAATCTCCAAAGCCATCCATGGCCTGCCATAAAACGAGATTCATTCTCCATACTTTTTGTCATTTTTTCTGCTTGGGCCTTGAGAATTGTTCCCGTGATGGGAACACCTTGTTCACGTTGCTGTGTGAACCATGCGTACACAGCATCATCTAATTCAGTATCGTTTGCAGTCCGTGTTCGTTTTTGTTTGATCCTATTATCTGAATCAACATCATGTAAATAATACCGAAGTTTCTGATTATCCTTAAGCCAACCACTAAATGTCGACTCAGCAATTGTTTAGTTCATTGCAAACGTTGGAACTCGCTTCGCCATTATGAACCATATCTATGATGCACAGCCTTTCGCTTACTTCCTTTGCTCTCCATGGTCACATTTACAAATGATTAGGATACATTACTGATATTGTATACTTTAGTGATGTTAAGTACATAAAAATGTGAAACCATTTTCGATTGGTCAAATAAAATGAATTTTGAGAACGGTAATGACCACAAGAACTTATGCTGCTATTGGCATGCCTTTGAATTTTTTTTTAATTGTACTTCCCTTGCTTGATTTGATACAAAAGACATATTCAAAGTGATAAAACAACACAGGTCTCTTTTAATTGATTTTTTAATGCAACAAACACTTCCCCAAGTTGTTGATCAAAACAAAGCCGGCATGTAATTAGGTTCTCACAGAAGTACTCACGGGTTTCGACGTGACGGTCGATTGACTCTTTTCATGTTTTCATAGAAGAGAATATGTTGCGATTATAGTGTTTACACTGAAGCGAAATTAAAGGATTTGAACGTGAATTTCACATAGCAAGACATTTAATTGGTGTTTATTTCATTCTCTGTTGCCACCTGTTAGCATTTACCAGAATTTTTCGTTGGTCGCTGTTTCACCAGACTGTTTATTTACAGTGTATTGACAACTATTTCTCTCCAAAAAAAAACCCAAACATAATATGTGATATCTTATTAGAACTTGCAAATTTCACAATATGGATTCTATCTTTACGGGCAATAATCACCATTTCCGATGATAAAATGAGCTACGATATTTCATGTATTTTGTCGTACCCTTTAATGTTTCGTACACAATCCAGATATCAAAATAATAATTATTTAAATGTATCATAATTTTTCGTACATATCACTTTGTATTATCTGAAAAATTGGTTAAATTATCGGACATAAAATTTCCACTAAGAAGATTTACGTTTGCAAAAAGATCGAAAATACCGTATTCCCATGTTGTTTTTACAAAAATTAATGATTAATAATTATTTTTTCGTGTACGAAAATTTACATAAAATACGGTATGTATCAAGGTTCAATTTACCAATTTACCAATTCTTCTTGGGATTTGTTTTCACGTTCAGCACATTTTAAAATATATTTTCTTTGAAAAAAAATCGGGAGCCATGCCGGTCACCGCGTTATAAGCGGGTTCGCGAGTTATCCGGGCGCGAGTTATCGAGGGAGTAGTGTAGTCGCTTAATAGAGGTATGTGAACGGGTGTATGTTACGACAATTCCGAACGGTAACAATAATGCGGTATTACCTCATACGCGCATTTTGTTTTCCAAAAATTGTTTCACCCACTTTTTTTCCAAAAAGATAAAAAGGAGAAACCAGGCGGTGTGTGATCTTATTCGTTCGAACGTAGATCCAAGCTTATGTTAGTGTGTAGGTATAATACAGCAACTCCTTTGAAAAGGATAAAATGTGAGTTGTACAATTGAAATCGAAGACTTGTGTGTGTCTATTTAAAGTACAATGGACCATTGACCAGTCTCATTGTGGACTACGCGTCAGTAATTACATAATCAATCCTGACCCTATATTTTCAACATTTTCCAATCTTGAAACGCGAGCTAAACCTCAAGAACACAAATCTAAATATGATATTTGGAGAATATTCTCAGTTGTTAAATCTGGAATGCTAGTAAAACAACCCAATTTAAGAAGACCCAAAACGTTCTGATAATTATGATTTTATTATATTTATAGCAGAGATTACAGCCAATACTCAAGGATCTGAATTGCACTGAAACCTTTCAAAAGTAAATTAGATCATCTTTTCGGGTTCCCTTTCCACGCTGAAAGTCTTGCAGAATCTTTAATATGAAAACCAATTAATATTCCAGATAATACTCAAACATGAATATCCCAGATATTGCTGAACGTGAATATTCCTGATAGTACTCAAACGTGAATATTCCAGATATTACGGAAACTGGAATATTCCAGATATTACGGAAACGGGAATAGTCCAGATATTACGGAATAATGAATATTCAAGATATTACTTAAACATGAATATTTTAGGTATTGCTGAACATAAATATTCCAGACATTACGGAAATATAAATATTCCAGATATTACGGAAACATAAATATTCCAGATATTACGGAAACGTGAATATTCAAGGTATTACGGAAACGTGACGTTCTCGTACAATCCAGAAAAAGTATTCTGTACTGTTGGCCACCTAGTCACGTTAGCATAAAGCGTGTTGAATGAGCAGATAAAGCAACAAACACTGCCCTGCAGTCACCTGTCTCTTAATGTAATTCCATATCCCGACTTCACATACTGTACAAATCGGCACGTTCATTATACTTGACAAACATGTAGAATGAAAACTCGATAAATGAACTTATGAACATCAAAACCCACTACTGGTCAGTGGTATTTCTCGTATATATCAAATCTGATACATGCGGTGGTTATCTTGCATACCCGCTTAACGTAGACCGGAATGTGTACACCGACAATGTCCCCTGACCGGAATGAGTACACCGACAATGTCCCCTGACCGTAATGTGTACACCGACAATGTCCCCAGACCGCAATGTGTACACCGACAGTGTCCCCTGACCTGAATGTATACACCGACAATGTCCCTTGACCGCAATGTGTACACCGACAATGGCCCTTGACTGGAATGTGTACACCGACAATGTTCCCTGACTGCAATGTGTACACTGTCAGTGTCCACTGATAGTGGAGCACATTCTTGTTGAGTGCGAGACAAAAGTATTTTGACATTAACTGCATTAAGAAATTGTACGAAGACGTTCCTTTCGAGAACATTGTGGAGTTTATGGAAATGCGATTTATATAAAATGTTTTAATCTTATCCTAGAAATTTTACGTGTGTTCCCTTTATCTTTACATTTTATATTTTATCTTGCTGTACCTAATTATACACTTATTTGGAAGACTTTATCTTCCTAAATTTATGTGCAAATTCAAGTTTACATTTTTAAAGTTAAACTTTTGTTAGAACTTCATAGCAACTTTTGCGCTGAGGTACCATAAACATACATACATACATTACATTCATGCGTACGTACGTACGTACGTACGTACATACATACATACATACATCTAGGTATATTTTGATTTACTTCTCCTTTTATAGCTTTGTTAGTTTTTAGTGATTAGTTGTTTGATTATGGGAAGTCAGTGTTGGGGACGTTCTCAACCCAAGTAATTAGACACTTTCTAGAAATAGACGTCATATAATCTGCAGTATCCACGAGACCTTATCTTAGCATGGATTAGTTTCGTAAAATGGTATATGTATTTAGTTGCTTGAGATGGGGTCAGAGCAACTAACAACATTTCCGGTTGGCGTGGGCCAAGTAGTTCCTATCATAACTGAGAGGTGTTGTTCGGTTATGCCATTCAGTGTAAAAACTGAGAGGTGTTGTTCGGTTATGCCATTCAGTGTAAAAACTGAGAGGTGTTGTTCGGTTATGCCATTCAGTGTAAAATATTCATGCAAGAGACCGATGTTTCTACCATGGAATGATTAGAAGAAAGTCAGTCCCTTATTTTGAAATTCCTTTCATTGTGGGCATGAAAGGTGGTGATGGAAGGGCAACTTTTGGGTGTTTGGATTACGCGGCTCTAGGCTGTGTTTTCGACAGACTCTAGGATGGAACTGGAAGTAGTAATGTTCGGTTTTTCGCTTAGCGAGGAAGCAATGCCAATGGGAAACAGGGAGAACCCATACGAATGTGAAGCAAGGAAAAGCAATGCAGTTGTGAAGTTGTAGTTGCGTATTTGTGATCACTGTTTGATTAGAAGAAAATTGTTTGTAGTATGGCGTTATGGGAAACTTCCAGTTGATTGTTTCCAAGTCGTTGGAAATAGGGAAAACAAGAGACTTCCCGCAAAACTCACGCAAGTGCTTGATTCTCTTTGTAGAGAGAGAGAGACCTCTTGCGTGTAACAATACACGCATGGAAAGCCTAACATTGTTCTGTTAGCGTGTACTTAACTGTGTTTCGGCTGGGAGTGAGACAATTGACTGATGCATAGATAAATTTGCCTTTTTGATATGCACACCGATGCAAAAATTATAGAATAAAATATTGTAAGAAAACAACAAGAGCCTAATTGTTTGGTATTCTAATAAGCAGACGTGTTTGTCTCTGTTCTGACGATCCCGGTTCCAGCACCGGGTAGCGATCACAAGTTAGCTCGATGATTTCCTCGTGATTTTGCCACTTCCATCAACGATCGCCTGATCTCACCGTTTGTTCCACAAAGAGTACTTGGTATAACTTGTCAAAACTTGCTGTTCAGTAAACAAACAAAGCGTTTAATGATATTTAATAACCGGAGTCTGCACACCGTACGCTACTTAATTTCTTACTAAGCTAATACGCCCACATTTTCTATTCATAAAACACGTTGTCTCGTCGTATTTTATAATCTTCCTGAAGCCCAAATACAAAGTCAACTGGTAGCAATCACAGGTGCTCGACGCGAGCTTGATGTTAAAAAAAAAAAAAACAATAATCTGAAGGAAAAAAGTCATACAGAGTGACAAAAATACGTCAGATTACCCCCATGACCCGTTCTGACATTAGACCCTCTCTATCGTACTATTCTCTTATATAGTATGATAGAGAGGGTCTAATGTCAGAACGGGTCATGGGGGTAATCTGACGTATTTTTGTCACTCTGTATGACTTTTTTCCTTCAGATTATTGTTTTTTTTTTCTTAACATCAAGCTCGCGTCGAGCACCTGTGGTAGCAATATGATTGTGGACTTAATTTTTAAACAATTCATGGCAGTTCCAAATTGTGGAGGTAAATGAACATAAATCACATTTCTTCAAAATTGTACATACTTTATACTCTTCTAACACGAAAAGATATTCCACATCTTATACCTAGTTAATGAGACATAATTGTAAAACTAACGTGCGTGGGAGAATAGACAGTGATAGACTAAATGACATATACCTGATTTTGTGCAGATGTCAGGGTGCAAAACAGAACCGTCTTCACCATTGTATAGGATATTCTGTCCAAAATAATATGCATGATTAATTGTATTGGGCTAGTCAAGAATTTCTTTGGGAGAGATATACACGTAATGTTTGCCTTAGTGTTTGTTTGATAATCAGTATATCAATATCCGTACGCGCAGGGTTTTGTGACAGTGTACATTAGTGGATGAGTACTCGAGTGCACATGTCTCTTAACTCACCCTGCACCGTTCAATATAAAGACTTTAAATGTAAAAGTGGTTTGCAGATATGCAGGATGGTTTTCGAATTTGTACCCATCTCTTGGAGGTCGAATATTGGGGTTGGAGGGGTGGAAGTAGATATATCTGAGAAAGGCACGAGGGTGTGCAGCTATGCTACAGAAGTTTACATTATGTTGGTTCCATTTCAAGGAACATGCGCAAGATTTATTTCTCAAATAACAAAGAGTTAGGTAGACGTTGTTATACGTTTATACGTCATATATAACACCATACTCCCAGTTAGGTATCCCTGTCATTCATCTTCATTATTGGCATAGAAAAGTAAAACAAAATTCTTTGCTTGTCAGCATATACATCATTCTACATGATATTAATCTTTTAAAGAAGGCAACACAGAGTGTCTTCATAATTACATACATTTTTTTCCCAGTCGAGTACGCTGGAGTAATTTGTCAGTATCACCAGACTTCTCAAGGATCAATTTGCAACTGATCATTTCTATACCGTAATTATTTGTACATGAGTTCCCAGGAGGCCGTGTGATCTAACTCTCTCGCCTTTATATATCACTGACATCTCACCTCTGTCCGCGTGGGTTCGAGTCTTGGCTCGACCTGTGTGTGTGTGTGTGTGTGTGTGTGTGTGTGTGTGTGTGTGTGTGTGTGTAAGATTTGGATTTTTAACATAGCTTTAATAATTTTTCAGTCATATTGCTACGATGTTTGCAGAGTGGCAGTTTATAGTGATGTCTAGCACTGGGGAATCATGCTGTATACATGTAGCATCATGTCCCACCCAGTCACGTTATCCTAATACCAGGCCGACTAGTCCTAACACTAACCTCTTAATGCTGGGCGCCAAGCTAGTCAGCTGTTAGTACCATTTTTATAAGACTTTGGTATAACTCAGCCGGAGATCGAACCCGCAACTTCCCGCATCCGAGGCTGATGCTCTAACCACTAGGCCACCGGAGCGGTCGTGGGTATGTGAGAAGGCTTGCCAGCATTTTCCCGGTGGTCGGTGGTTCTTCCCTCAAATATGTTGGCTGTTGTGTTTGACCCATCATGCGCTAAAATAGGAGTTAAACACAAAAATCTCAACAAAAATGTTGTGCATAACGGACTTCATGAATACCGACCGAGAATCTATAACGCTCTTTTAAATTCTTAAGTGGAAAGAATAACGTATTCCTGACGACCTGCCAAAATGTGTACGAGTTGATGGCATATCGGGCTTTACGGTATTCGCAGCGTAATTCACCGTTTATATGATTGGAGATGGTAAACTAGTAATTACTCTAATAATATAATGCACTACTTACGAATAATTACGAGGGCATTAATTATGAATAATTACGAGGGCACTGCTTATGAATAAATACAACGGCATTGATTATGAATAATTACGAGGGCATTGCTTATGAATAAATACAACGGCATTGATTATGAATAATTACGAGGGCATTGCTTATGAATAAATACAGTGGCACTGATTATAAATAATTACGAGGGCACTGTTTATGAATAAATACAACGGCATTGATTATGAATAATTACGAGGGCATTGCTTATGAATAAATACAACGGCATTGATTATGAATAATTATTAGGGCATTGCTTCGGGCACATTTGTTCTCAGACTTACTACTAGCGATTTTGAAAACATCATGAGTTAAAGATTACGTTGTCATTGCGTCATGTATTTTGGCCCTATGACTTCCAATGACTACAGCAGAGAATATACATTGTAATTAATTCTGAGTGACAGGAGTACCTAGTTTACAGTATTGTAATTACAAATAGGTAAAATATTTGATCAGCTGCGACATAAAACAAGCACAGTAATATTTGTCTTGTTTCTGAAACTTCCCCAGAAAATGACTAATGTGTATGGTTGTGCAATGGCACGCTACTCAGCTTGGTTGCTCTGTGGCAGTTATCTGAATATCTGAATAAGATAACTGGCTTCAATCGTCTGCCATCGAATGATGATAACTGCATTAATGGCCTTGATCCACTCTATTCCGGTCGGTACATGATTTGTATGCTCTAATAAATACAGTAGTCCCTTTACAGGTCAGCACAGCACGCGCCTTTCTACACGCTAATCCAAACAGGGAATACTGTCAACTGAAACTGTAAACTTCGTTGAATTGAATCGGCGGTTTGATGAAGCGGAATGTTTGTAATGGCGGGTTAAGAAGGTATGGGAATGACTGTAGGTCTGTAGGACAAGGCAATCCACTATAGTAACAGTTCTGACGATCTTGCATGGGTAGTGCAGAGCAGCAACACACGCTCACCTTTAGAGTCCAGAGCAGAATACTCTGCTGGCATTTGCAAGGACTGGTGTTCGTCAGTGTATTTTCGGTGATTTCTTGCAACAGACCTGCTCGTCCATCCTTCAAATTCATTTTACGAGATCGCATATCTAATGATTAAATTAGTTTTTGGGACACGTACACTTTTACATAGCATAAATATAACATTTTTACACTATAGGGGTACTTATGACAAAAACTACATCTTACATACACTAAACAGGTGCCCCCATACGCTCAGCAGTAAGAAAAAGTCGTTTAATCGACCGTATGTCATACCTATAACTAGTCGAAACACATCTTACTCATTACAACTCATTGGAGCTGGTCCAAAACAAATTTCACACCAACAATTCGGAAGATGATGAAACATACCACTACGTATGAAATCTGTTTAATCTACCGCATGCGAAAAGTTAACCATATCTTCTCGACACACGTTACCCAATAATGCTTGTCGAAACTCGTCTGATGTAAATTTTCTCGAAATAAGTCGGACGTTAACTGTAAAGGAATTAAACAAGAATGAAATAGTATGTACAGACACGTCAGAATAATTGAATCAAAAGATTAATTAATTTTCTTGAAATAAAATATTCATCCGACATTGACGAGCGTTTTAACGATTGGTACAAATGTTGTTCTTTGCCTCCAACTTTCGTTTCTACAAGTAATTGTGTTTCATTATAATAGTGCAGTGTCAGATTAGATTTTCCAAGAGTTGAAAATGCATGCTACAGTGTACAGACTGTAACTCCAGTAATATTGGACTTTGGGGATAGCAAAGAAGTTAATATTACGTTTCGCACTGTACAGATGAAAATGTGAATATTGCGCTTCGCACTGTACAGGTGAAATGTGAATATCGCTCTTCGAACTGTACAGGTGAAATGTGAATAGTGCGCTTCGCACTGTTCAGGTGAAATGTAAATATTGCGCTTCGCACTGTACAGATGAAAATGTGCCGATTGGCTTTATTTAATTCAATAATAATTTGACTTTCGGTGTTCTAAACATGTTCAAACATAGTTGAGGAACTTTTCCGTTCGAGTACGTCAGAAAACCAAGAATGTTCATTGTACTCTTGCTATCGCTTGGAGTCTGATGAATTACTAAGGTCGCGTTGTATGAAGTCTGGTCCATTATTAACGTCGCGTTGTATGGAGTCTGATGCATTACTAAGGTCGCGTTGTATGAAGTCCGATGCATTTAAAAGGTCGCGTTGTATGAAGTCCGATGCATTACTAAGGTCGCGTTGTATGAAGTCCGATGCATTACTAAGGTCGCGTTGTATGGAGTCTGATGCATTATTAAAGTCGTATTGTATGGAGTCTGATACATTACTAAGGTCGCATTTCATGAAGCCTGACTTTAGCAGCAGGGAGGGCGAACAGACAACTTTGTACGAGACCTTATTTTACAAAAATAAAGGTTCCTACAGGGGCTGAAAAATAAGGTCAATAATGATAAACCGGACCCTCCTAACAATATTATTACCGTATAGTTTGAAAAAACGGATAATAAATCATTTTAGTTAGCTCATTTTTGTTACTATTTTTGACATTTTTGTTTTTTGTGTTATAGTGCGTGTAGTTTACTCGGTAGGTCACTCAATTTTTGTCATTCACCCTCCCTGCTGCTATAATTCTTGATAAAATCAAGGACCAAAGATTTTATCCAGACCTATACGATATCTGGATCTTGGGTCATGAAGATTTATTGTTATAAATCCGAACGGAGCAGATTGTGCTTTTGAAAAGAAGTTTCTGAACTTAATCATGTCCATGCCCCCTGAACACCAAGTATAATAAATATTCTGTAAAGTATAATTATCTACTCCATTAAACACAACCAAAATATTGCAGTTGTCTCTGATCACTTTAGGTATTTGTGTATATCTTTGTGTAACATAAATCACGTCCGTATTCTTGTGTCTACCTCGAGAAAATATTCTAACCGGATTAGATTGTTTGTCCAACATAATATCATCGTACACCACTAAATTATTAATAAATCCATTTAGGTCATCTACAGATGGGGCTTCATCAATATCGGTGATAAAGTCAACAACATCGTCTCCGTCTTTATTAACTGATTTCACTTTCTCGTTAAAATCTTTAAGTATTTTATAACAATGTTGATCATCTACGGATGGTGCTACTAAATACAATTTACTCCATTTTAACCACCGCATTATTAAATTTAATAATAATTGTGTTTTACCTGATCCAGATGGACCTATTATAATCATTCTTATCGAATTTGGTAATGCTGGATGATGCTTCACTGCCTCCTGTTTTCGTGTCGCCGAAAAATCAATTATTGTATCCATATTATTAATAACATGAGTCTATATTGTGTTCGATGTAGATTATCTACACCCACTACTGGACTGACAACAATAATAACAAAAAATAAACGACTTGCATTAACAGGTAAATGTGTAAAATGCGGCACGAAAAAATATAAATTTATCTCCATGTCTGATTCCCTGACAAAGTCAGGTACAAAGACAGGTGGAGATATAGCCGCTTTATTAGGAAAATTACCTGGAACTCCGTGGGCTAAATATCCGGGGGAAAAACACTTACCAGGATATAATTATTGTGGTCCTGGAACCCGACTTGACATTCGACTTGATAATCAAGATCAACCAAGACCAGGAGAGCATCCAGTAAATAAGATTGATCAAGTGTGTCATGTTCATGATGTTGCGTATAAAAGTAAAGATTTACAACAAAGGCATCTCGCAGATGTAAAATTGATTCATGCATTAAATTCTATACCAAATAAATCTGTTAGAGATAAATTAGTTAGTTTTCTAGTAAAATCTTCCATGAAAAGTAAAATAATGTTAGGGGCTGGTAATTAATTATATAAATATTATAATGGAATCCATTTATTATAGCCCAAGAGGATATTGGAGAGGTAGATCAGCGATTACTAAATTATCTGAAGCAGCAAAAGTCTCACATTCTGTTGCTGCAGCGTGGTTAGCACGACAGGCAATATGGCAAATTTATGTACCACCACCTAAAAATATTCAATATTCACATTTTGATGTCAGCGTCCCTAATGAGGTTCATCAAGCAGATATTTTGTTTTTACCACATGATACTGTTAAAACACGTGTACGAAAATCACGCACATACAAATACGCATTAACTGTCGTTGATGTTGCAAGTAAATATAAAGATGCTGAACCATTATCAACAAAGACAGCATCCGAAGTTGCATCTGCGTTCGAACGAATTTATCATCGAGGACCTTTGCGATGGCCACAATTATTACAGGTTGATCCGGGCAAAGAATTTCTTGGTACAGTATTATCGTTGATGAAGAAATATAACGTTAAAATCAGACGAGGACATACTGAAATTCATCGAGATCAGGCAATTGTTGAACGATTTAATCGAACACTTGCCGAGCGGTTATTTGGATACCAATATGCAAAAGAAATATCTACTGACTTTAAATCCGGGGAGAGATCTCGTGAATGGGTTGCGAGGTTACCAAGTGTGATATCTGCATTAAATAATGAAATTACTCGTTCAACTTCCATGAAACCTTCTATTGCGATCACAAAAAAATATATACCCCGTAGTAATGACAGACAACAACCTCAGCCAGTATTAGGTAATGCAACTGTAAGATATTTATACGAACCTGGTGAACTTGAAGGTGGTAAAAAAAGAACAACCGATCCTATCTGGAGCGTGACTACACATACAATTTCTAGTGTGGTTAGATCCACTGGTAGACCTCCAATCTACAGACTAGATTCGAGAGCTCCTCAACGTGGATTTGTACGTGAACAATTACAGGTAATCCCTGAAGACACACAATTACCACCACATACAATTACATAACCAGAACCAGGGCGTGCAGCGCCCCGACGTCGATTGCATTCAAGACAGGTCAGCATCACATTATCACGTGCATGACCAAGATCACTATTAATTCTATCTACGGTAAATTGTCTTGGATTATTATTCGAATATTGCCACAACATATTACAGTTGCAACTTGCGCAATTATTATTCTGTAGTTGTTTTAGTTTTATAATAAATTCAACATTAATATCAAAATCACGATTATTTTTTTTATCACACTGCTTATAACCAGATAATTTTTTTCTTATTACGTCATCATTAACAGTCTGATTATTATTTTCTGTAAAATTCATAATAACCCTATGTAGTTGAGATATTCTTCTGACTCTAGAAACTGCGAGATAGACTAAATTCGACCATTCGATCCGATCATCTATAATCCAAATATTTGTATCAGAAATAGTTAACCCTGTGAAGAATGGATTGTTATAGCATATCCTAATGTCCACGGTGATTTATTCATATTCAGCGCATTCTCAACGACATTAATATCGACTAAAACAATATCATTGAAGACAAGATTCTGTACTCGGACATTTTCAGTATCTCCACCAGGAATTTCAACATCAATATTCTGTCGTCTAGTATCTGCTGGGCGATAACACAAAGGTACAGGTAGATCTGAAAACTTTTCTTTATGTAACAGAAATAATTTATTCTGTAGTTCATCACGAACTATCTTTCTACTTACAACTATTAAATCAGTGGGATTCCATAAATTTAGAAAATCACTCATAGAAGTCTCTGGAATTACTCCGCGCATTATTTCACATTGTACTCTGTCTGGTTGTAGTCTGATTAGTCTTTTAAATTCCTTCAGTGGTTCATCAATAGCTCTATGATCATCATTTATTTCTTCATAATAATCTACATTATTCTTCAACCATTCATGTGGAGATTGTCCAATAAAGGGTGGTGGTTGACCATGATCACCGCACATTATCACAGCGGTATTTTTCGTCAATAACCATTCAAGAAATGTTTTTAATATTTCTAACGGCACCGTGCATATCTCGTCCCAAATGATAATTTTAGGTATATATTTTTCACCCATTCGTTCGGGAGTCCATGTGTCTCCACACCATCTAAAGAAACTATGATAAGTACACGATTTTACTCCTCGTTCTTTTATTTCTCTGGCTAATTTATGTGTCGGTGTCAAAACAATTATATCCGAATTATTATTCATGAATAATTTAATCACACGTGTTGTTTTACCTGAACCACCGCATCCATTAAGATAAACAGTTTTATGTCTAGATATAGGATCATATACAGATGGTGCTGATGAATTTGATACCTGATTATTATTTTTGTGATATATTTCCTTAATTTCAACGTCGGCAGATTCAGAATAACTAAGTATATTTTCTTGTTTTATTCTCCATGATCCCCATTCACCATTACCAAGTAGTGGTTTTAATAAATCCGTATATTTTTTATTTATATAAAACGAATCCGTTGCGACTCTGACAGCATCACGAGAAAATGTATTTATCATAGACAGTAGATTTATAGAAACATATGCCAACATAGATGATCTTAAATGAGTAAACTGCGGTGAGTCACCATCAAGATAACTCACAATTGTACCTAGTTTGGTTCCGTCTGACAAATAAGCATTACTCCGATTTATAAATATGTTTTTTTCTGTTGTATCAGCAATTATAAAATCGAGTTCAGCATCGTCCATAATTAATCTTGTACAGTATCTTTTATGATCATAGGCTCCTCCTTGAGTAAATTTACCAATTATCTTTCTACCAAGATCTTTTGAAAGTTTTTCATCATGTTCGTCTCTGCATTTATGTATATTATTAGTAATTTTAATAATGTCATCTTCATTAAGATTAGGGAATTCTTTCCTGACATCATCCATATTAAATCTATTTGGTTCTGGTAACCAAATTTGTTTCTGTGGACTATATGATATAATGGCCTCACTCACCTGTAAAGATATTAAAATTCCAACATCAAGCATATATCGCAATAGTACTATTGGAACCCAACATCGCTCTGAAAAATGTCTTCCAAACCAAGTATAAGTAATCGGATGGAGATTTTCTGCAAATTCGAATGATTCTACATGAGCAAATCCTGTTAAATCAAAATCTGGTAAATGTCCGTTTATCGCAACCCTGGTCATTTCGTGTGATGGATGTCCGAATCTCTTAAAGTATTTAGAACATTCTCCGTATCCAAGAAAACTTCCAGGATAACATGCCACCATATCGACGGATATAATGTCACTATAGTTGTATTTAGTATTCCATAATCCTCCGTGTCCATATTCTACGCAACTTTTATGAATATCTTCAAGAAATTCAGATCGTGTTGGTTTCCATAAATTTTTCTCCTGAGCAAAATGAGCTGCTACGGATGGAACTGTAAAACAATTATTTAATAATTGTCTAATTTTGACATCGTCTGAAGTATATTTCAGCGCAAGATTTTCCATTTCTACATTAAGAGATTCTGTACGGTAAATATCACCATTAGGCCGTACAAATTGATCGTAATGATCATATTCCGAACTCTGAAATAACGAAACAGACACAGGGTCACTTTTACTGATATTTCTGATAAAATCAAATATATGACCATCATAAAATTTAACCGCTCTATCTCGTGGAAATATTGTTACTGCTGAGGTCCATGCGTGCGAATTATGATCAATAATATTTATTGGAGCTCCTCTTGATTCATATTTTGTTTTATATAAAATCTCTCCTGTCAGCGTTTTTACTGTTATTGGAAATCTTAATTTCTTTTCTAGTTCAGCAACATCTTTGATAGATGCTCCGGTATCTTTAACTGATTCTGCCCACGTATT